>JAVQJD010025149.1:30000-44607 GCA_036023655.1 Nannoperca australis | reverse complement strand
CCCGCGGCGGGCAATTTAGAGAGGCATAAACTGGCTGATAGAAAAAAGGGAAGGAAATGAAATAAAATAGAGCCCCTTTGACACAAAACACTGTGTGTAGAAAGAAACTGGACCTGATTGGTGTTGAATGAGTTAAAGCTCCAACTGGTAATACTCCATTACTATCACTGCTTATGTTTAAATTAAGTGAATTAAAGACAATGTTATGATTTAAAATTGAGGGATTGATGTCTAATACAGGTAATGGAGGATTATTGAAGATGCATTGCCAAGCCATAAAAGCTTACACTGAAAATATGCAACAATTCAGTCAAAACAGGTTTCAAATCAGCATCCTAACCTGTTGTGGAATCTTTCTAGTGAAGCTAGGAAGGAGGCCAAAGGAGGTCAAGCAGTGCCGACAAAAGTGCACAGGCAAGAGGGTGTGTGTGTGCACCAAACCCTGCAACACTCTTAACACTTCTTCTTACATAAAGCATGTCGGTGAATGCATTAAAGATCACTGGTTTGCAGGTCACAGAGGCTGGAGGAGGGGGAAGAAACATGCTCGGAGAATCAAGATGGAGGGATCAAACTGTAAAAGTGGAGGGATAGAAATATGCGGATGCAGAGAGGAGAACAGAGGACGGAAAGAGGAGGTGAGGGGTGAGCGGATGAGAGAGGCTTTCAAAGTAAGAATCACATGTACAAACTGCAATCAGTCTGTTATTTGTACACAAATATTCACTCATTATTACTCCAACTTACAGCCTTATGATCCCAACAGTTTTCATTTTGAGAAACCATCTTCAGCTTTAAAGTTTAACTTGTTGGAGGAACTGATATGTAGCCACAGTATTCCTCCAACCGCCAACCCACCCAAACACCCCTGCACAGGCCCACCTATCTATTCTTATTTTCCCCGTTATAGCCCCTGGGCTAACCCTCCCTGTGTCACCAAGAAATATAAAAAATAACCCCCCCCTGCCCGCTACTTTGCTTCAGGCTATAGATTAGCCTGTCTGAAGCTAGGCAGAGAGAGAGAGAGAGGTGTGAAAGAGAGGCAGCTTTACTTTTAACACTTCCCTCTCTCTCTCTCTCCCTTCATCCCGGCAGGATGCAGAGTGTGAAAGCAGAGGAGGAGAGAAACAGGCGGAGGTCAAGGCGAACAGCAGTATGGTGGGGAAGCCAGGAGACAGGGATGGATGAGGGATATATAAAGAAGGTTTAATTTAAGTGCTGTGAAAAAGTCTCAAGTCTCAAGTTCTCCTACTATTTGTTGTGTTATCAAATCCTTTTGAATCATTGTATTTTTACAGACTACAGACCTGTGTAATGTAGGAGGAAAAATGTAAGTTCAAATAAATAAATTGCCATGTTACAGTAAGTACAGCTCTAGTTTTACAGAACTTAAATCAGGGTTTAATTGAATCATTGAACTTTTTTTTTTACATATGTATCTTTAGCTGCTCAGATGTCACATGTCAGGTTGTAGCAACATGTTTTAGATACTAAGAGGAATTTCAGATTCAGAAAACATTGGGTCTTTTGCAACAACCACTTGTACGAACAAATTCGTTCTTATACTGCACATACAACTTTTCTGCACTAGTAATATTTTCTAACTGTTTCCGAATGTTTTCATCTGCAGATTTCTGACAGCATGACGTTTACCTTTAGGTAACATGTTTATAAATGAAACTTCCAAAATCAAGAACAATTATGACAATTATAAGTTTGTGCAGTCAAGGGAGTTTTGAAAGTCTGACTTTGAACAGTCTTAAGAGAGGTTAAAGAAAGAAATACAAAAATGGTCTTGCATGAGGCCCAATGTCTTGAATGAAACACAAGAACATAACAAATCTCCATCTCTTTCCCATCTGAGAAAAATCATTTGAGTTGTATAACTAACACACAGAAAATATATGTATTTGCAGTATTTTTCTGCATCTGCATCTGTTTGTAGATTCCCATATATTTTGTATTTCCATGTCTTCAGTATGATAAAATGTCAGGAATTGTGCCTTCAGATTCTGTGGAAAACATATATTATTTTGTGAAATCTGTACACAGAGATAATTATTACCAAACTAATTGAATGCAACTGCACTAAATCACTTATGTATTGTTGTAAATCATGTTTTTTAAACATGATTAATTACATATTCTTGTCCTGAGGCATCATGTATGAAAACAAAATTATTAAATGAATAATTTAAAAATATTTTGAATCTATTTTAATAATCTTAAAGTTAGAAAACATGATGTTACCCTCCACTACTGTACATCCCAGGACACGGGGGACAGAATGTGATAAAGATGGGCTGTAGGGCAAAAACCAAGTGTAGCAGCTCTGACCGAAGGAATGGATGGAGCCGGGAATAAATACCCTCAACTGGTCTGAGAGAAGGGCAGACTATGATTTCTGAGAGTAATAACTACTGACACGCGAAGGAGGACAAGAAGGTGACAGCAGACGAGGGAGGTGAGGAAGATGAGAGCGAGGAAAGGAGGAGGAGGAGGCCATGCAGGGAAGCGAGGCAGGGAGACTGATTGCCTGTGACAAGCTGTTGGTGATATGATGGGGGACAGGAGACTATGTGAGACAATGGAGATGACCCAGAGCCCAGTGGACATGGGGAGGAGGAGAAGGGAGGAAGAGAATGGAGGAAGACGGGAGGAGAGGGGAGGGGCAGTAAGTAGGACAGAGAAAAAGTAGAGAAGATAAAAACAGAAAGTAAGGAAAGAGTTTAAATGGCATGATAGATGGCAGAGGTGAAAGACTCTAATGTCTCCATTATAGAAAAGTGGAGCAGTAATGGATACAAAGAAGAGACACAGACACTGAGAATAGGGGAGACAAATTGAACCAGGAGAGCCTCCACAAATGTGATTTTGCAAATGCAAGATTTTTTTTTTTACATCATAATCAACAGGTCACAAATATCACAGAGGCAATTTTTGTTAAAACAGTGAACTGCGTCACGACAAATCCTCTTATATCCATTAGATGTGTTACAGGTGCCACTATTTCTGTGAATCTCAATTTCACAGGAGCAAAGTGAACAAAGAGATCATAGCTGCTTTGTCCTAGGATCGAAAATACCCCCCACCCACCCAATCTTGGTTACTAAACACTGGAAATGCTGAACATTTCCTTGCACTCGAGGGGGTAAATGATATCAGCAAATAAAGGTAGAAATAATCACAGAACATCTGTGAAATCTTGATGAGAAACAGAGATGAGAGCGGAGAAAGATGGAGAGATGTGGGAATGGCGTGCCCACCTCACTTTGAGAGGACAGACAGAGAGAGGGAGAAAAGAGAGTGGGGAGGAGTGTATATGAGCAATTTGGGATGAGATAAGAGGAGAAAGGAGGAAGAACAGCGAGAGAGAAAGAGGAAGAGAAGGGATGAGTAATTGAGACAATGATCAGCAGTGATGGGGGGATGTGAAGTGCCAGAGGACAGAGGAGAGGAAGGGCGTCGCTCCGCCACCCTCGTTCGACAGGAAGACAGGAGGGAGAGGCGGAGGAAGTGGAAAAACTTAATTAATGAAATAATACCGCAGTCAACCTCAATCAGACTGCACAGCGGTCTCTGCTCTGCACACAAGGAGGCAGGCGGCCAGCCAGGCAGGCCGGGAGAGGAGTGTGTTTCTAGTCCATGGAGAAGATCACACAGTGGATGAGAGTCTTTCTCTGCGTCTCTCTTGTTATTACCAAGGTCAGTGGCGGGCCAAGCCTCTTCTATACCTCCATTATCGCTGCTGAAGTTGGCCCACCGTTGGAAGACGACTCCACTAGAAGCGCATCTCACATCACTCATTCATTCAGGGACTTAAACCCCACGTCTGGCATGCGTTCAGCTCTATATTGACTGGCACTTGCTGCAGTGGACTATGCAAAGCTACTTCATTTGCATTAAGACGCAGCCCTCAATGTTTGCCCTCCCACTCTATTGCTTCCTCCTCCTGTGGTGTGTTCTGCAGCCCTGGTTATATATTCTGCACATGCTGAGTGACAGCCGGCCTCCCGCAGCAAAACACTTGCTCCTATGTGAGTGATGTGAATTTGTGTACATGCTGATGTTGTTATTTCCATCACGTCCTTCTGTCTACTTTGGGACACGGCTTGCATTTCACTTTGCTCAAAAGTCACAAGAAGTGCTGTTTTATAGCCCAATTTCATATATTTCGGATTCCAGCTTTCAGTGCAATATGCTTCTCCAGCTATTTGGTGCAATATGTTGTTTCAGGAAATAGAAACAGGGCTTTTGGGCATTTGGACCAAGAATGCGCTGCTGAATCCAAGGCTGGATTATCAACCAGGCAAAGTGGGCAGCTACCCAAGGGCCCCTGCAGTTGTGGGGCCCTTTAAATGTTTAAGAATATCAACCAATATATTACAGTATCAACTGAAAAGATAAGTGGCTATAACTGGGCCATGTTGAGGGTCCCTGTGCCCAAGCTCATGTGTTTGGTTTTAGAAGGAGGGGTAAACAATTGAATTCATTCATTATATATTGGATTATGAATACACTAACACCATTTAAAATCATATTGTGAATATTTTATTATAAATATATTCAATATTTAAATTTCCATCTTTACTTCAAAAAGCATAATGTTGTATTTCATTATAGAGGGAAATATATATATACACCTATATCCTAACTAGTGCCTCCATAAGTGCAGTCAGGACAGTGGCCTGTATGTAGCCTGAAGAAAAAAACCAGGGCAAAAGAAAAAAACTAAACGCCTTCAAACCTGCTGCTTGTAAAGCTTAAAGCTGTCAGCACACAACTAAAAGTTACTGAGGTGAGCAATGCAACATTTTTTCTCAGCTCAGTAAAAAGACTCTTTACAGAGATTTTAGGAACAAGTTAATAAACTCTTATGTCAAATGTACTTTTATGTGGTGCATACGCCTAATTAAATGTGTATTTAATATGTTTATATGTATATGTTTTACTTGAAGACGTTAATGCACTGAGAGAAAGTGGGGTCAACAGGTGCCCACAGTTCAATTCTCACCCAAGGGCTGCCAGTCAGATTAATGTTACTCGTGTCACTTGAAAAGTAGAATAGAAATAGCAGAAATAGAGGTGGAGCTGTCCAAGTACTGTAGAAATACTTCATGTGAGGCCAAGCTACTGCAGCAGTCCGAGCTAGCTAGTGTACCACACACAATCAAATTACACACACACAGTTTAAGCACGAATTGGGAACATCTTTGCTGATGACAGCTAGATTAAAGGGGGCCAAAATGGGAATGTGGTGAACAGCAGAAGAGGAGATTAAACAGGAAACGGAATGAATAAACAAGCAAACAAGGTACCAGGGAGGAACAAAGCTTGGTTGCTCGTGCTGTGCTGTCTCATGTTCCACAAGCAGAGCGGCGCCCCCGCCAGCCTCTGGTGAGTGATGGCGTGTTAGCGGCGTTATGAGTGTGTCAGGTTAACGAACGCAATAATCACGAATGCAAATGCAACGTGAAAGACCCAAACACAAGTGGGTGTTTTGTTTTGCTCTGGGCATACTGGTGCACACGAAGACTGGAGTGGTTTGAGTGCGCGTGTCTGTGTGTGTGTGTGTGTGTGTGTGTGTGTGTGTGTGTGTGCAAAGTGTTCCCATCTGTGCATATCAACCTAAAACCAATGTGTTGTGTCACAGCAGCTTTGCCTTTAAAATCCTTCTTTTAGTTCCACTTGTTTGGCTTTTGGACCACATTCTCCAAAAACAACCACGAAACTAAGTTTGTCAGCGGACTGGGAAGTGTGTGTGTGTGTGTGTGTGTGTGTGTGTGTGTGTGGGTGGGTGCAGAGGAGACTTGGGGGTGGGATTTACAGTTGCCTTCCTGTTTAAATTTGTAGTCTTACTCTCCAGAGGTTCTATGAGCTCCATGTGTGTCATCTAGATGATGAAGAGCATATAACCTGATCCCCTCTCCCTTGAGGCGAAGCTGAAGGATTCATTCTCTCTCTCTCTCCATCTCCCCACATCCTAGCTCCCCTCCCAAAAAACATTCTGGATCTCGCCATCGAAATTTCCTGTAACTAAAAACGTCTTCATAAATCTCCTATGACGCTTTTATAACCCGGCTATGACGCATTAACGAAGCTATCACAAGCCATTACCTCGCCGCAGCGGCAAGGAGGGAAAAGTGCATTAAGTTGTGTAGTGAAACAGAACGGGCATTATTTTAGCTCCCCTTCGAAAAAGAAAACACACCAGCCGAGTATTATTTTCACATTCCACCTCCAAATACACAACACACCATTACTTCCAACTTAGCATAAGGTTTTCCAAACTTTTCTTTCTGCAAAAAGTGCAGATTTTTTGTTCTATTGTTGCAGACAAAGGCCCACTGTTGACTGTGTTGTGGTCGCACTTGATCCACAAATGGGACCGGCTACAAACAAGAGCAACACAAAGACTGTCTGCGTGTTTTTGGCGCCTCTGTTGCACGGGATGACATGATGGTATGTCGGCTATGTGGTTTGGAGACAGGACAAGTGTGATATGCGTTTGTCACATGAGGTAATAACAGAGAAACAATATGTGCTGATAAAGACTTGTTGAAGTGTTGACTTGTTAAATACAAAATGCATCCACTTTTTCTATTTATTATCAAACTGTGGCCAAAGTACCTCTTGTACTAATGTATTGCAACTATGTGTTCTGCTTTGAGTGGAAAAAACACAAAAATATGGCATTTGAGAATACTAACTAAAGTTACTAATTACTGTTTAAAAAAGTTGTTTATTTAACAGAAGAGAACATTGAATCTGACCCATGCAACACTGAAAGGTTAAAATGAATCAAATGACTACTAACGAAAGTGCAAATTAACAGTATTTGTCATTTCTGTTGGCAACCAAATTGGCTGATTTCTGATGGGAGCTCTCCATAATTTGTATTCTGTGTGCACAATGTGATTTACAACGCAGAGTGTGACTTTCATATAAACGTGTATAAACGTACTAATGCAATCCATGTCATTGGAACCTGTTTGCTCCTGGCTTCGGCATTTAGCATGTGTACGAGAGAGAAACCAGAGGCGATGGGACTTGGGTCACAGGTTGAACTCACATGATGTGTCACATGCCGACCAAAAAGACACACACACACACACACACACACACACACACACACAAATAATCTCACACAAGCCCCCAATTTCACACATGCTTCCACAGAGAAAATACCATTACCTAAACACCCAGACATCAACTAATACACACTACTTGCATCCCCCAATCTACCAGAGGTAAATGATCTCAGTGTCTTTGCTTGCGTGCGGTAGATCTCTTCTCTGTGCTCAATGACATTTTAATTCTCAGCAGTTATTTGCTTTCCATCCATCCCGTTCTATTACAATCACTCCCCCCACTTCCTCACCCGGCCTCTCTCTCTCCTCTACCCCTCCCTCCCTCTGTCTCTGTCTTTCGATGTCCCGTGCACTTGGAGGGTGGGCGACTCAGAATCACAACGTATTAACCTCCAGCACCAAAACACACACAACAAACTGGGCCACGGCACAGCAGCTTCCACCCCCTTTCCTCCTCCTCCTACCGCCCATCAGAGTTCCAAAAAAAGGAGGACTGAAGTGAGGAACGCACCTGATCTCTACATCTGACAAACACACACATGCAAGCATGCCTGGCGCTGAGAGGGAGTAAGATTGCTTGTGACAGATCCACTGCCATTTTATGGTTTAGTTCTGAGGCAGTGAGTAAAAGAATATTGTTGGAGGCCTGACAAATGCTGCTGTTTTCTGTCACGTTATTTGCCTTTGACTTAATCCATATCATGATTTATTAGACAACACTGTGTGTACCGCACTGATAATCCCACTGGGTTTTTGTCATGTTGTATGTGTGTGCAACCTTACTTGTGCATTCTTGTAGGTCTAAATGTTTCATGTATGTGCGTCATTGTGTGTGTGCAAGAAAGGTCCGTTAGTTCACGATGTGGTTTAATGCACAGCAGGTTAATGATGGCTGTCAACAGCAACATTAACACAGTTTGGTCACTGTGTCTCTACAGTAAACAATCTATGCACAACCACCTAAAGCTGCTTATAACCTATATCAGAGATATATATGTATATATCGGGGGGGGGTCATCATCATTGCGGGGTGGGAAAAAGGTCATTAGTAGGCATAAACACAGGCAAATTTCTTCCCATTTATTCTCACGTTAATTAAATGACAAGAAACAAATCATGGACGTGCAAACATCATAAGTCTGACTGCTCCAATTCCACGGCAAATAAATGTGACCGCCAGAGCATAGACATGCATAATGGACCAAAAGAAAGACAGGCAGGGACACAACAAGGCAGCAAAAAAACCAAAAGAAAAGAGGGAGCCATTAGGAAGAGGCCCAGTGACTGGGCGGATGAGCCTTGTGTAACAGCAGTAAAGTGCTGGCCATGTAGGACAGTCACAACCAATGTTCCTTACAACTGGGTCAATGTTCCCGTCCTGGGGCAGCGAGGGCATTCTGTGCGCTTTTCTGTGTGTGTGTGTAGTGAGTATCTATCTGTTAACTTCCACAAACCTGCTAGAAACTGCTATCCCTTGCAATGTCTGTCAAGTGCACCTCTGAGTGGACCTCCATGCATATTGAATGAATACTTCAATGACTACTTATCAATACTTTATGAATACTTATCAGTGAATCCATGAGTGACTTCTACAGCACAGATTTTTTTTAAAGGCTTTTAAAAAGGCATGCAAAGCCTTTTTAGATGCGGCTCAGTACGTCAGTACGTCCAACGCCAGCGGGGCAGAGGAGAGGAGGCTTAGCAGGCTGCCGAGTTCATGGTCACGTTTTAATGTCTGAATGTGATATTTTCTAGTGCCAACTGAGGTGATGCCAGATTTGCCGCAGTCACACAGAATGAGAAGTAACACTTGATGCTATCGTGGGGGAATCTGGCTACCTGCAGACCCCAGTGTGGGTGTGTCCTTGTCTTCTGGTGTTTGGCGGCATGAGTCCGTCTTAGGGTTTTTGTGTGCTTTGGGTGGGTAGCAGTTCTGCATTGTATCAGCCACTAGATTGGAGGCCTGGAGAAATGGGTCAGCGCCAGCCTCGTCGTTCCCTCTCACTGTCTCTCCTGCTCTTTGCTCATATTTTCTTTTCCCAGTCTCTCTTATTCCCAAGTCGCTCCCAGAATAAAAATGAAACACCTCCGGTTGTCCACTCCTCCTGCGGCTGTCTGGATCTGGGTTAAACCAGAGAAGTCCATCACTCACTCCCTCTTTCACCACCTTCCTCTCTCTTCTCTTTCCGATGAATAAGCCACTAGTCTATCTTCATAATCTTGGCTGAAGAAGAAGACACATACAGTTTAATATTACGGATGTTCAGAAGAGGAAATAAGACTATTATCTGGAGTAAACAAGGCATGCTTCCATGTACGGTGAAACACTTGCTGTCTCCTTACATTTACGCTGGTTTTCCCATTCAGTAGAACATGGGTAGTACTTTTAGGCTGCGGTGGTGCGGGCCTAAAAACAGAATCAACTTTTGGAAAAACGCAACCAACGTCACACTTAGGCAGCCAAACACACCAGAGGTCAGACCGAAAGACGCCCAGGTGAAGAAAAACTTTGTTTACCATGTATCATTAGCTGTTTACAGAGCAGCACATCATCACATCATCATAGTTGATGATTGAAGAGAGACTAATCGGTTGCTGCTGTGATGGCTGTACCTCAGCTGATCAATCCTGCCACGAGGGAGTACAAAGATGTCCATCGCCGTGCAGTCTCTTGGCTTGTATCAATCAATCTTGATTCTGCCTGAAAGCAGCCTTAGACTGAAGAAGCCATGAACACATGATCAACAGTTATGACTTCAATAAAAACAAATCTATATTGGTCATGTGTCTCAAATGAGAACACATCACAGTAAATTTCCACCACAATTGGTGCCTTCGTTCTATCTAAGCTCAGGAGAGCGAGCATAGTGATTCATGAGGGTGGGCCCACACACACACCTGTTGCATAACCAGTCAGAGTGGGTGAGACACAACACAGGTAACAGGACACCATAGTGCTGGAGGGATGTCTCCCTCTCCCTCTCCCTCTCTTGCAGTAATGCCCCCATCATTCATCCTGTTGTCTTTTTTGGGCCAGTAAGTTGCCCCCAAAAACTTTCCCCTCCACTCTCAACCCTCATGTACTCCAGATACAGAGGATTGCACATTTACACACCTGTGTGAGCACACATCACTTAACAAAAGCCCCTCAGTCTCACATTAGCCTGATTTACTGTCACAGTTTAAGCATGAATTCTGTGCAGAGAAGAGTAAAACAGGAGACAACTACACCTAATTCTCACTTCCACGTCTCCTGTCACTTTGTCATACTTTCATCTTGGGGGTGGGGGTGGGGGGGGGACAGTCTGTTGCAGCAATCACTCTCTCCGCCAGTAGCTCTTGCTTTCCCTCCTCTCCAAAATTTCACCATCCCTCTCCTTTCAATTATTTCCTTTATGTTTCCAGCCTTCCAGCTGTCCCCCCTCTTTGTAGGGGCTTCCTCTCAGGCAGAGCCTAGCTGTGACATTGTCTGTCATTGCAGGATTACAGTGTTGGCACCTCACCACGAACATGCTGAAGACGCGAAGGAGGCGACCCTCGCCGCATGCGTTCTGCTCTGCCACAGGGTACAAACCCTTCAACTATAAAAACAATTCAGGAAACACCGTACATCTGAAGCTAAACCCTCCCTCTGGGCCACTGAGCTGTCAGATTTCCTTAATATAAGTGACTTTGAGTCAACTTTGTAGCTGATAGTGACTTTTAGAAAATAGAGATATTGCTGAGAAATTGGCATGATATCGTTTGGGGAACGCTGAGAATACAGTTTGACCCTTTGTGGTTATTAAAGGCTTGGACGGCTATTTTGGGATACATTTATTGGCTCATTATTTTATGATACTATTACGTATCTGTCTTCTTCTAAAATCAAAACAAAGCTCAAGATTCAGTTTCCCCTTGATATGTTATGCCTGACAAAGCAGAAAAAAATATTTGAAATAACACTTTGAACTGCATCATCTTTATCAAAAACTGGCTAATATCCATTTTTTCAATAATCACACAAAAATATGAAGGAAACATAAAACTACACCATCATGTTGAAACATCACGGGCAAAGTGCTTTTGAGATTATATAAAACCTCTCTGAAGGACATGCAGTCCAATAAGTCTATTTCTTGCTTTTGGGTTTGATATGTAGGTTACACTTTTGTGTAAAAAAAAAAGAAATTGGCAGAACAGGGGAAGAGGAAGGGGAGAAGTTGCTCAACTGAAGGACAAACGTCTGGTGAAACAGGAAGATAGGAACAAAGCTAAAAAGAGGGAAGTGGGTCAACGGTCTGAAGGGAGGAACGTGACAGCGATCTGTGACATGTAGCAGGAGAGAAGGAAAGCGAAAGCAAGTGGGAAGATGGCGGCGGGCAGAGGAGAGGGGTTTCTAAATTAAGAAGAAGGGAAGTAGAAGGGTGTGAAGGAGGAGGAAGAGTGAGGGTGAAAATGTGCAAGAAAGATGGGTAAAGGCATGGGAGGCAGGAGCTGTTAGAGAAAAGGGCCTCATAAATGTCACTCCTTTCTGGGTGATATTAATGGCAAATGTCAGAGACCCAGAACTTACAGGAGGTTAGGTCTCCTAAATACACACAAACAAAGCAAAGTTTTTTCCTTCAGACAATGATGTTTGAAAGGAGGCAGTGAAGGAGTGGGCCTGCAGAGGAGCTGTACATCTTAAAGACTGTAATTACACATAACTGTCAGTCTAATTAAGGCTTTTAATGAACTCCATGAGAGCTCAGAAAGGACAAAAACCGGCCGCCACTGAAAAGGGTGTGTTTGTTTGCGTGCGTGCGTGCATGCGTGTGTGATAAATGATGCGCTTAAGGAAGAACGTGCACATAAACTGCGTAAACAATCAAACATTTTAATGAGCCCAAGTGCAGCTTTGAGGTCCAACGCCTAATATACATGCCTACCTGTAAGGGTTTCTCACCTCCTATTGCAACACACACACACACAGAACTAATTGTACCTGTCACGCTCTCTATGGTGATAAAGTGTTAAAGCCCTGCCCGCTGCAGAAGCGTGACTGGACCTATAGGAAAGACCTTTGGAACAATTGGATTTGCCATTAAGAAGAACTTTATTTAAGATTGAGCTAAAATACTTCACAACACAGGGCTAATCTACATTATACATCATTAAGCTCTGCTGCTCAAACTCTTGGCTGCACTCTCTTGTTTGTTGGCCAGGTATAGGAAAATAGATTGCACTCAAAGGCTGGAAAAATGTTAGGTCTAGTGGCAGATACAGAGCAATAACCAAAATCCTTAAATCGAAGCTTGCTTGATTTTGGGTGGGCAAGCCCAATCATGTTTAATGATAGCACAGAGTTCACTCTGTTGTGGAGTCAGCTCACCCAAATTACTAAAAAATACAAACATATATTCTCACCCTGGTCACCATGTTCAAGTGGTAAAAGTGGAGCTTAATGACTACTGTCTTCTATAGTGGTTAATATCTTATTTTATAGGATTGGTCAGTTGGTTCTTTTGTATGAAAGTACTCTGTATTAATGTGAATGTGCTGTACAGATCTAGTAATGTAATAATTTATAATCATGTAGTAGCTCTATCAGCAGTATTAGTACTAGTATAGTAGCACTACACACTTAGTATTACTAACAATGTAGTGATAAGGAGTTGTGACGCTACATGTTGCAAGACTACTAGTTTAACTACATTTTCTAGTAGCTTTGCAGTCGTGTAGCTATCAAAATCATGTCTTCCAGTAGCAAACTGTTCACTTCATTGAATAGCGGCATAGCGCAACCAATGCTACATTGATATATTTCACTTCCTCTCAAAGAAAATAGGCTTCTAAATTACTTGGCATTATTTGACATAATTTAATACCTTTATTAGATAGTGACAGATGCAAAATGACATGCAACAAAGGTCCAGTTGCACCCCAGTATATGTGTGTTAAGCCACTACACCCATGTAGAATGTAGTGTAGTTTTCTCCTTTCAATAAAAGTATGGAGTTAGGATTAACTTCCAATGAAGACTAGCTTGATGCTTCAAGAGCTTCATGTTTATAGTGGCTTCCCAAGTACTGACTAATAGCCATCTGTTCCTTAGTTAAAACTATATTCTTCATATAAAGAAGGGCACACAGTGTCACCATCACTACTATTATTATTCTATCAATCCATGTCAGGGGCCACCGTCACCTTCCATTTTAGGGCCCCAATGCATAGATCAAGAAACAGTGGAGACACAGAAAACAATCTCTCCTTTCTTTCTCCCTCAAGTTTCCTTCTTTCATACCATTCTTTTAACCAGCAGCTATGTCATAGGCTGTAGACACTGCACGTGCACACACACACACACACACACACACACACACACACAGAAGCACTTTAAACCTGGCTCAGTTTTAGTGTTTAAATGCACCAGCCAAGACTCAGCTATTATACAATCCTGACGAGCATGGAGGTCCTTCTAATGGATCAACACAGATTCAATACAATTCGGCAGTGTGTGTCTGTGTATGCATGCCTTAAATGCCCTTGAACCATGACTGTAATGCTTGAATACTGAGTGTGTGTATGTGTGTGCGCTCTTTGTAATGTATGCTTTAGCCTATATGAGCATATACGTTGGAATTCTGAAATGTTTTACTAATCTTAACCCCCCACCCCCCCACCCCTCTTGTTTCCAAAAGAGGATAGCAGGAGAAACACATCTACATATACAGAACATGGGAACCAGCCAGCCGAAATAATACATCTTGACATCTGTGCCTGGATCCTGCTCGAGGGAGAGTTTGGAGAGAGAGAGAAAGTGGAAAGACGAAGGGTGTGATGTGAAGGGGAAGATGATAGACAGCAGAAAGCATAGGGCAATTATATACTGTTGTGTGTGTGCATGTAAACTGATGTGTGTGTATGTATTTCTATATGTGTGCAGCATTTGTAACAGTGAGAGAAACAGAGTGATGACATTTGTGTTTGTTTAGCTCCTCTGTGATTAAAGCAGCCAGCTAGAAGCTGTGTGCTTAGCTGTATGGCAGTTTGTCCTTTTTTACAGTGTGTGTGTTTGTGTGTTTGTGTGTGTGTGTGTGTGTGTGCACACATGCATGCTCATGCTTGTCTCTGCTTTTCAGAAATGTGGTTTTATATGCAGTCCGTCTGTGTCAGCCAGTTTTGAAGTGGGTTTATGTGTGTGTCTTAAATCTTATTAGCACGTCATGAGTGTGTCTTTGGGGTTGATGCATGTGATCGTGTGTGTGTGTGTGTGTGTGTGTCACAGTCTGTCTGCATCTCCCTCCCCAAATTTGTGTTTCACTATCTAATCTCCTGGTCTCGTTTACTTAAGTGAAATCATTCACGGATGTCTGGTGCATGCAAGACTGGACAAACCTGTGTGTGTGTGTGTGTGTGTGTGTGTGTGTGTGTGTGTGTGTGTGTCCTGAGGTTGGTTTGCATGACATCTGTTTGATGTAAACTTCATTTCTTCTGACAGCTGAAAGATATCCGTCTGTCTCTTCCCGTCACCTTAGTTTTCAAGCTCAACAAG
>JAVQJD010025149.1:0-25000 GCA_036023655.1 Nannoperca australis | reverse complement strand
TACAACCACACACACCCAAACTCTCACAAACTACACAGTCAGCCTTCCACACAAACATGACACACACACACACACACACACACACACACACACACACACACACAGACACCCACAAATGCACTCAACCAACATCACACACATACCACAACACACACACACAGCCAATCTCACAGACAGTAGCGCTGCTCTGATTGCTGACCTAAATCGGCCCGGCGATCTGTCACTTTCTCTTACTCACACTCAGCACACATCTTTTTTTTCATCTTTTCCTCCCCTTTCTTTCCTCCCTCTCTCTTCTTTTTTTCTTGCCCAAATATCCTTCGCTCTCTTCCCAGTGTCACTTTACATCAGCTCATTCCCGCCGCTCTCCTCTCTCCTATTATCTTTACCAGCAATGCCTTGGCCTCATTTGTATCCCACGGTATAGGTGTCAACGTACAGTATGGTGCATGTTTACAGTGGTTTTGCAGTGATCTGTAGACTATATTTAAGTATATGTACATATCCTCAAGCATATAATGAAGATCCATGCAGTGAAGCTCAGGGGACTCTCGGGTTTAATCATTTAAACACTTGACTTGACTACCATCCTTTTAAATAGAGCCATCTTTTCTACTATCCACTTTCTCTTATCCATTGAGAGATGCAGATAAACTTTATCTCTAAAGGGGATATTAGTTGGATCCGTTGCACCAAGCCCCTGTTGGCCTATTCAATGCCATTTTCCACTTTGGCACTTTATCTGAGGCTATTTTCACACATGAGAGTTTAACTGAGGCTGTTCGCCCCAACAATTCGATGTGTTTAGTGGAGCGAGAAAAATGTGTTGCGTGCTAGAGAAGCAGTCTCAGGTCCACCTCAAAATAGTTGTCAGGGGCTGGCTTGGAGCGAAACTCTAGGCATATCCCCTGAGGGCCACAACAGATTTGAAAGCCTTAGCACACTTGAAGTTGAAAAATGTGTAACACAATTTTACCTGCATGTCAGAATGTACAGAAAGATTTATGGTGGTCGGTTTAAACAGGTTAAAAGACATATGCCACATAATGACATAGGTGCAAAACACTCCAAAAAGAGTTTTTCAACTTTGTATTTTGTATTTCAAATACATATTACTTTATTGTATTATAATAATTGATGCCTTAATGTGTAGTTGATAAAGGAAGGGCTTATATGCTGGGTGACTTCTACCTATCTAATGAAGATCTACCAACCAAAATGTCATAACTAAATAAAGTTAAACACGTGAGTGACATTTTGTGGGATTTCTGGTTCCTTTCTTAATGATGAAATTATCAAAAAACATTTTTAATAATAATTACACCCTTAATAATCAGTCATAATATGGGCTGGAAATCTTTCCCCTTACCTTTGTTAAATCTGTAAATCTAAATCCATTTTAAATTTAATGTGTGATTATTCTGTAAATAATAACCGCTAGCCTAGCCTTAAACCCCTCGCTGTGGTCAACTTGTTCCTCTCTCCTTCACCCTCTCTTCTCCTGCCTGCAGCTCTTCCTCTTCTCTCCCCTGTGCCTGTGGTTGCTTTAGAGCCTGGCAGGAGGCTCAAATCAGAGGGCTTAAACTTGATCAAATATTCAGCAGATATAGATTTCTCGGAGTCCCTGGATTCCCCACCTCTTCCACACCAACTGCTTTCCATCCTTCCCTCGCTCCCTCCCTGTGTGGAATCCCTCACTTTTGCTCTTCACTTTGGTCGCAAGCACAAACATATACACACTCACGCAGACAGCCAAGCACGTATGCACATAGGGAATAATCAACTAACGCAGTGGCGGAGAGGTGCAGCTCATTTAGGCTGCAGTGCAGTGTTTCTCTTCGCTTCCTCTCCTCCATTGTCTCTCCTCACTCCTCCATTTCACTCTTGGCTTTGCTGTCATTCCCCATCTTTCTCTCTCTTTATGTCTCTCACTCTTTTTCTACCTCTGTCCCCTTTTTTCTGTCCCTCCCCCCTCCCTCTCCCCATCTGGATTCTGTGTCATTTATTTCAGCTTAACCCTGATAAATAAACCAGCGAGTACCTCTGCATTATTGAACACTTCGACATTGCTTTCTGCGTGCTGAGCCAGCCCCGTGCTGTCCAGCAATTAGACCACCCTCACACATGTAGCCCCACCCTGTCCCAAGTTGTGCACAGATAAACCAACCAAAACTTGCTGCTAAAGACGGAAATGTTTACACACAAAGAAATGAGACAGAGGAAAGGAGACAGATGGATGGACAAGAAAGATAAACAGAGACAGAGAAGAGGAAAACAATATCGAGTCACAAAAAGGGAAAATAAATTTAGCTGAAAAGAGACAGAATGGTGTGCAAATGACTACAATACAAACACACACACCAACACACCATTGACTTTGACCACCTCATAAACTTACCCAAAGACACACACATGCAAACATGCTCAAACACACAGATTTATTTTTTTAGGTGTGCAGACTCCAGTCGGCTCTTCTATTATTCATATTAGCGGGGGTGGGGTGGGGGTTGTTTATCTCTGCCATTGTGCGACGGCAAGCACCGGCCTCTCCGCAAAGCCCTGGGGGCCCTGCTCCCTAAACACACCACTGGGAGTCATTCATGTATAAACATACATGCACCCTAATGTCCTTCCCACATACTCCTGCACATGCTAGCCGCATAGCCACACACAACACGGACACACAATGTCATACCTGTATCTGTGCACACACACTTGTACCCACAAACACTGCCATCTGTCCCAGTGTGCGACAACAACAGCACTGCAGTCCCACGGCGACTGACCCGTTCACCACAACAGATCTCACCAATCTTTGTGTGTGTCTTTTTTAATGTGTTTGTGAGCTATTTTCAGAGCTTTTTTACAACCACAGGCCTGCTGGTATGCCAATATGTGTGCGGGTGCATATATTTATGAGAAAGCCCCTGTGTATGGCGATGTGACCATGCATATGTTAGTATGAGCACCAAGGAGAATTAATGACGTGTGTATGAGAAAGAAATAGGGAGAGAGAGAGAGAGAAAGAGAGAGAGAGAGAGAGAACTGACATATGAGGTCATATGTATGTTGACTGTGAGCCTACAATTATTCACTGCTGGTGGGTGCAAGTTGGTGTGTTCAAGCATGTAAGTGTGTGTGTGTGTGTGTGTGTGTGTGTCTACGTGCATGTGTGTACATTTATTCATGTGTGTAAATTGCGTGTGTCCCATTCCCCTGACAGCAGAAGCAGTGATTGAAAGTGACCGCGTTGTTTCAGTGTCACCATGCAGATGAGATGCCGTGTCTGTGTGTCGACTGACACTCACATCCCATTCACATCAGCCACACACACAATGACAGACCTGTCTCTGTCTGTTGTCATCTTCTTCCATCCATCTTCCTTACTTTTTCCCCTCTTCTCTTTTTTCCACTTTTCTTTCCTTTCATCCCTGCACATCTATCTTTTAACTCTTTCTCACCCTTTCCCCGCTCTGTCTTCCTTGTTGTGACTCAGCCTTTCTGCATCTTTCCAGCCTTCACCCCCATCACTCAGTCTCCAGAGAAAAAGACATTGGTTTGACTGCTAGCCAGTCCTATTACTTGTAATGTTATGTTTTAGCCAGTTTTAGTAGTGGGTGTTTTTTGCCACTTTGGACCATAAAACGGAACATTATAACAATTATAAAAGTATGTTGCCACTTTTTAAAAATGTACCCACTTAACATATTATTTGATCATTTTCTTCCTTCATCTTGATTGCAAATTCATTTAAATATCACATAATGCTGTATTGTAAAGGATTTTGTCAAAATAGCACAGACCGCCCCTTGTGACTGAAAATAAATCTCTGAAAAGCTGCATGTTTATAGATATGTTCACCAAAATTACACAAAAAAAACTCAGGATAATCCACAATACACATTGTCATCAGGTTTTATAGGGACCATTTGTTCAGATAAAAGACACACAGTGAGTTCTGTGGATTAACTGTAGTAACAAGAACATTGCTTCTGCATATGCTGCTATTTGGTTTTTAATAACAGCTGATAACATCTGCATGGCTTGATACCACAGAGAGTAAGAGAGAAAATATGTTTTTTGTAATTTAGGTGAACTGACCATTTAAAATCAGCTGATCTTGGAGCAGATTTAACAACTCTTCTACTCTCTCATGTGTACTCTGTCATTCCCATTGCAAACCAGATCAGCTGCATAGAGATGGTTTCCTCATGCAGATTTCATTTATAAAGCACATAATCAAGATCACACTCTTATTGTAAATGTGTGTGAGTGTGTGTGTGTGTGTATGTGTGTGTGTGTGTGTGTGTGTGTGTGTGTGTGTGCTTGTGCATGCATGCACGGAGTGTGTTACACAAGACCCTGGCGCCTGCTTTCAAAGGATTCATTAAAAGCAGTGAAAGGCTTGATCTGCGGTTTGGGTTGATGTACTGAGCATGTCTGTGTCTGTGTCTGTATCTGTGTGTGTGTGTGTGTGTGTGTGTGTGTGTGTGTGTGTGTGTGGGATTTGAATGGTGAAAGAAAAAGAAGAGGGGATAAATTAAAGTGGGGCGAGATTGAGGGAGAGAGACAAACCAGACAGAGAGAGAGAGAGTGACTGAGAAATGGGTTTACATAAACTCTGACCTCATGTTATGAATGAAAACATCAATCAATGAGTATAACTAATCAATTTCCTCACTCTTTCTCTCCTCTCCACAGGAAGTGGAAGTAAAGAATTACATTTAATGGGATTCATGTAATCTGATTGCAATACAGTGGCATCTGTGCTGCATTAGTGACTACAAAAACAAAGGAAAGTGGACTTTTTCAGATTGCTTGCTAGATTTTCTCAAGAAGCAAACATAATGTTTTGATCAATGATCAATGATACCACTTGTTGAAGATGTCACCACAAATTATGATGTGGAAATAAAAGTGTTTTTAGTATCATTTGTTATGCATCATATTGGTGAACTCCAAAGGAAACTGATTGCCCAGTGGACATTAAGCAAGTTACTGGTAATCTGTAATGGGTTTAACCTCCACTGCCTTTTTTCCTCATTCTGTTCACTCCAGCCCACCACATATACACTTTCATGTGTGTGCCTGCTGGGTCTGCAGTCTGCAAATGAAATCACGCTATGCTATAGGTTAATTATAACACAATTTCCCTGAGGCTTGCTGCGCATACATTGGTGCCCTTACACACATGAACAAATATACATTTACTGTAACTAAATTACAGTCCACAGTTAGTTCAGTGTGCATAAAAGCTAAAGCAGATATGTGGCTCTAAATGAGCAGTAGGATTAACTGTTATTAATTATCTCCCAGCCTCATTAAGTACACAGAAGCTCTGGTGAGAGACTAAATACAACTCTTCATTAAGAGCACATGATCAAAAGAGACACTGCACACTATACACAAGCTATCTGGTGACGTTATCAATAAATTATCAAATGCTCTCTCCGATCAGCTACTCCCCTGTCTGTTCACCTCTCAAACTCTCTCTTCAAATGTGTGAGTACACGTCTGTGTGTGTGTGTGTGTGTGTGTGACCTTGTGTTGCAGCCGTCATTGATTGGGCTGGAGCTGTCAATCGATCAGTCTGGTCTGTGTGTGGAGATAAAGGTGTTTCTTTTTCTGGACACTCAAGTTGCCAGGTTGAAGTACAGAAGAGAGGGGTGGGCAAAGTAGGGACTGTGGGCCACATTTGGCCCTTTGCTTACATCTTTCCAGCCCTGCGAAGGGTTTTCTGACTGCTTTTCTTTGCTGCAATGTAACAGGGTTCATGTTTAAGACAGATGTTTATTGATGGTTGGTTCTGGTGGATAAGCAGTTGACTGGGTGTATTTGACACATAATCAGTACAGATGTATACATATTTAACATAATATGTACTTGCACATAAATAAGTTCGAATGAAAAGATAGTTTAGTTATCAGTGTCAGTTTTTGGCAGTCATATTAGATCTAATGTGGTTGTCCAGGTAATGCTGTTCAACGTCTGTCATTGAATCAGGTATCAGCAGGTAACAGACTGTATTAACTTTCCTCCTTATTTACCAGGCCGAAATTCCTGTATCATTGGGTAACTGGGCACACATACCGTGCACTGATACACTCCCATACACATGGTGGATTACTGCACCACTGCATGCTATCTCACCTCCTCGTATCTAATCAGAGAGAAATACGCGTACGTTGATAGTGATACAGGGTGCCTCACCTTTCTTCTCTCACACACACGGTATGAGGACAGATTGCAAGAACCGTGCACACCTGGAACCAGTGAACAAATACCGAACACAAAGAGACATGAGGGACTTCACAGACTTGAAGAGATCTTATATTCTCTTTATTTCTGTCTGTCTCCGTCCGTCTCTCCATTTCTGTCCCAGCTTCCTCCTCCTCTTGGTTCTACTCGTTCCATCGCTTTTAGGGTTTTTTTTTTCTACCCACAGATAAAAAGAAGTGAAAAGAACATTTGCACACCTGAGTGAATTGAGCTTGCAGGTGCGTGGGAGGAGAGCTGTGGGAATCGAACAGGGTCTCTCTCTCTCTCTCTCTCTTTGTCTATCCTGCTCACTCTCTCACTCCTGAGGTGTTTTTACAGTGCTTGTCTTTGTATTGAAAACTTGTCTGTGTGTGAGAGTGTGTGTATGCATGCACATAAGTGCGTGTGCTTTGTGTGTGTTTTGCGTGCATTGCTCTATTTGTGAGCCCTGAATGCTCTCGGCTCTTGGTCTGCATTTAAAAACAACTCACAGGTTTCGGTTGACGCGACCTTTACTTGCAGATTGTTCCGTCCGATACAAACGCATGACCTGGCTCGGCTTGATGACCTCATCAGGTCTTCACGCAGCCTAACTCCAAACAAACCGTCTGAATAAACCAAAACAAACTGTGCCTCGCCATTTGTGGTGACTACAAGGCTGGCAGTAACAATAAACAGACCCTAGGCCAGCACAGCAGCCGAGCAGGACAAAGACATAGCAATGTCCAACAACCACAAACACACACACACACTTAGAAATGGCACTGAAGCACAAATGTAACCACACCTCAATAAACAGAAAACCCCACACAAGTGGAAAAGAAGGACAATCCAAGGACATACAGCAAAAAAGAAAGGAAAGAACTTTTTGCTTAAAACAGAGACTTCAAAGGTGTTCAATCCCACAAATGTGAAACAAGTGAAATTAATTAAAGTTTGTCAAATAGGCAAGGATTTTTTGGAAAAGAAATACCCTGAAATATCCTAAAAACTACAGGCTCATTTGGTCATTTCTTAGAGTACGCCCTGTACTGTATCCACCCGCAGACCGGATCACACACAATTCTCAAACCTAATTACTCTATACACACCCGCCCAATCATCACCATCATCACTGAAATAAACAAACACACTCAGTCACATTCAGAAATCAGCCATGCAATCATAACAACCCCCTCATCATCCCCCACCCAATGCAATAAAGCTCAACACACGCCCATAAAACACACACACACACACACACACACACGCGCACGCACACACACACACACACACACATACACACACACACACACACACACAGACACTATCTTTCTCCATCCCGTAATCTGCTTCCTTGACTCACCGATGATGTAGTAGTCATGCATGCTCTTGAACTCGTGTCCCCAGAGGTTGGGCGAGAACTCCTGGAACTTGATGGTGAACCGGCGTTCCCGCGTGGGCTCGTCGCAGGTCAGCACAATGTTGGGGGGGCCTGTCACCTCGCAGCGGTCCGCCTGTTCCCGCGACGACACGAGATAAAGCTTGTAGAACTCATACTCTGGAGTGGACCTGCCGGTGTCCAGCGGAGGGCAGATGAGGTCCAGCCGGTCCCCGATCTGAGGGTACAGAACGTAGCCCTTATCGTCCCTGAACCTGGATGAGGAAAGAAAGGAGTCCGGGGAGAGAGAAAGGCAGAGAACCATTAATTTAAGTCCTTTGCGTCCTGCAACAGCGATTAAACCAGTTCAGTGCCACCTGTCCATGCTGCAGAATGAGCAACAGATGGGCCCTTTCCCTCTTATTTCCCCTACTTCTCTCTTATTTGCTTTCTGTCATGGGGAACAGGTGCCTTTATAGAGGAACTGCTGTGCAGTCCACAGCACAAATGATTTTTTACAACACAAGCTCACGCAATCACTTGTTGACCCCAAGAGGTGGTGGAGAAAAAGGCAGGAAAACATAACCACCTGTTGATGATCCACATAGGAAAAATAACATCTATCCAAAGCCAAAAAAGATTCAGTTGTTAGAAAACCATTAGTTCATGCTTTTTCCCCTGTGAACTACATCAAAAAATAGACCTTCAGTTCTGAGATATTTTTCTCTAGTCAAAATCTTGTACATTTTGAAACTAAACATATACTTAAGTAGTCAAATGTATCCAAAAGCAAACATCAGGCACTCACAAGTGTAGGAGCAAGAGCTACATAGCTATTAAAATAAAAGCCTGGGGTTGATCTGAGAATACATGGGAAATTAAATTGAAATACTGTAAATAACAAAAACGTTGTTTCTTTTCTCGCAGAACCCATTTCCTCACTCTTTTTCCCAGCCTTTATATATGGAAGTGAGAACTGAGACTTGTCCATAGAGAAAGAAACAGACAGACAACGATCAGCAGAAGAAAGCTGCCAATGCCAAATCTTAGGTAGTACAGCTAATTAGTTTGCTAATTGGCTGTTTTGATGTCAGTCTGTCAGCCACTTGTGATATGAATCATGTGCAGTCTGTTTGTTTATAGCCTAACTGATGGTTTGACACCTGTCATCTATGTGAAACCTGCAGCCTAAAGTGATTCTAATGCAACAGTTCAATAAGAATATGCTTGAGGGTGGTTTATTATAATCATCATCATCATTTAACCATTGCTTTCAGTTAACGGCTTTGACGTAACATGGTCTTAATGTTGTTAAATGGCGTTCCTGGGGTAAACACTGAGCAGGCTTTGAGGAAATACTTCACATGTAAATTGAAATGAATTCTGTGTATCAGAAAAAAATCCAAATGAGTCCAAATCCAGTTCAAACCTGACATGAAAAGTGTTTTTTTTTTCTTTTGCAGTATGCAGGGCTAGTGGGCACACTGACTGCACTTTCCGAGGTCTTTCAAGAGCAGACAACATGAAACACAGCAGTCAGAGGGGCATAAACTCAACAAATGACTCAAACTCTGTCATATCCCTCACAGCACAGGTCCATCTCCTGCTGATAAGGCCAAACATTGTGAGTTATCAACTTAGCTCCTGAGGCCTGTGATGACTTTAAAGCTCCATGCTAGCATGTTTGGCTAACAGTGGGAAAACAGAAAGTAGTCTACGCACACCCATAGTGACTTTATCTTAGATTAAATGCCACTACTGACAGATAGAAGGAACGTGTTTATGGTAGTAAAAGATAAAAGGAGGAGGAGATTTGCTGGATTGTCTCTACTATTAGCATTCTCACAGAATGTTAAGTGACACTTTGATGTGGAAGTGGGAGGAAGCAAATGCCTGTAATGCTAAGAAGCCCATGTCACCTCTGACTCAGGCGCTGTTTCTGTTTCCAACAAATCCACATGAACACTTGGGAGCCAGCAGCACTCAAACCTCTTTAATTATTCTCTCAGTTCTGCTGTCAGACAACTGTTTGACCATTAAAAAGTAAATAACACGGGATCACAAAGCATGAACAGAATGACAATTATGTTGCATAACTGTACTGTTAAAAAGGCAAAATAAATCCTACAAATGTCACATTAGCAGCAAATTACACTTTCCTTTGAACAATAAACAATTTCTATTTTTTTCTTTCAGGCATCCCCTTGGAAGCTGACAAAAAAATCATGCCAATTAATTATGTACAATGTTAGGCAGTAATGAAACTGCCTAAGTTGATTGTAATAATTTATATGTAAAAACATTAACTTTCTTTTCATGCATGCTTCTCATTAGTTATACTTATGCAAATTGAAAGGGTACTTCAGAAATGTAATTTTGCACTTCTATAAAGTTGAGGGACTTGTGAGATACAGATGCAACAGAGGCTGAGATATTTTTACTTTACCCCTAGTGTGGGTCAAGCTCAGAAAACACTGTATTCTACATTTCTCATAACACAACTTTAAATCAATTCTGTTAGAAGCTCACTGCCTACTAAATGCTTTGAAGTAAATGTAAATATAGCTGTAAATGTAAATATGTGTATGTAAAATATGGCATTAGTTTTGCAGATGTTTGGTCTAAACCAAAGTCCACAGACCAACCACACCATTAGCATGGATAGAAACAGACCTGTCAGTGAGAAATAACAGGCTTACATACAAAGTTGTGGTAGGTGATATTAGCCAGTTTGAATTTTACTGTAGCTGGACACAGAGTACTTGTTTTCTAAAAGCAACATTATGTAAAAAGGACAATATTATGATAATACAGGACTAATTATTGGAGCTTTAACAGGGAGAGAAAGACGGATTCTTTGTTGTACCTTCATGTGTCTAATCAAATCCTCCCCTTCCATGCAGGCTACAACTACTTCTTAACACTGTGAGCTAACAGCCTTACACCTGCTGCAAATTGAGATGTAAGCTGTATCTGTTGGTGTGTTTGGCTGGCGGCGTACACCGGAGGGGAACTTCAGAAAGCAGACTGAACAGCGGAGGAGCTTTAGCTGAGGCGGGCCAAGAGACCTGCTGGGAAGCCACTGTTCCACTTCTCATTACCCAGGTCACTCAGGGTTATCAGGCAATAGTTAGACTGGAGAGGTAGGCACTCAGCTTCACTCAACACGTACACACACACACACACACACACATTTCACCTTCCTGTCGGCCTCAGACAGGCATGCACATGCACTCACACCATTTATAGAGAATGAACTGTAAACATGGTGGTGGTTCCTGAAGCTTCGACAGCAAAGCCTAAACAGAAAAATCTATTCAACACACATACACACACACACACACACACACCTGCTAAACACAAAAGGTTTGCCCAAACACATCCACCCACATCTAAACACACAAGTTTAGTTTTTCCTAAACATGAAACCCACAGACACATACACACATACTGACACACTTGCACACACACACACACACTCTTCTAAAAACAAGCACCTTTTGCTTCCTGCATGACACATTCTGTGAGTGGTATCTGACGGTACCCTGAGTCACAGTCGAGCTGCATTGCAGAATGGCAGAAAAAACACACATGCACAAACGCGCGCGCACACACACACACACACACACACACACACACACACACACAAAGGATGGTAAGAGCGTTAAGGTAAAATGCCACAGGGCAGGTGCAGTGCTCGAAAAAGAAAGAAAGAGGGAGAAATCAGTGAAGTAAGAGAGAGAGGGGAGTGGAAAAAATATTGAACATGTCAGGCAAGGTGTGTAGCAACAACAAAGAAATGTGGTGAACAAGCAGAAAGGAAACCCAAAGACAAAGGGGAAACACTCCACAGAAGGGAAAACCTTAAAATATAACTAGAGGAGAAAAAAAAGACCAAAAAAGACAAATGAGAAAGATTGAGAAATAAAGAAGGGGAGAAGGAAATATAGAAACCGACAATGAATTCCAGCACATTCCTGCCACAGAACTCAATTTTCTGATAGGCTCCATGTTCAGGGTGTCAGATTTGCTAAGTTAACCCTGGTTAACCTAGTGTGTGTGAGTGAAGGATACTGTGTGTGTGCACTGTAAATAGGATGGGGTAGGAAGACCTTGTCGCAATCCAATCATGTGGTAGAGCCAGAAAAATAGGGTGTATTTATCTCAGAATTCACACTTTCTCTCTCCTCTCCTTCTTCACTCAGTGTCAACAAACCTGGACTGCATTCAAACAGCATGGTGATATACAATCACTCACATACTGGTTTTCTTTTTCTGCGACTGGATGTATTAAATCCACCTTAAAAGTCCAGTCTAAGAGTGCAGGGCAGTTTGTGAGGCTTGTGAATCTCCCAGTCAGGGGTGCTGTGAAATGCACTTCCAGTGGAGAAGTTCAGAAGAGAGTAGGGCAAAGTGAAGTGAGGTGAACTCATAAACAACTTTATAGAGTTCATCTGTGACCACATCTAAATAAATCATTCTATTCAGACAGCCCAGAGCAACATTATGTTTTCCCTTTACTCTTTACTTTTTGGCCACATTTTGCTCTGAGAGAGACGCTCTGTCTGTCTACGGGTGTTTTGTTTTTCCTCCTATCCTCTCTCACTCCCCCTCATCTCTTTTGCTGTCCATTCTCTCCCTCTCTCTCCTTCCCCTTTTTCTCAGCCGTTAACAATAGAGCCATTCATGTGGCCACACTTTGAAACATGGCGTGGGGAGGCGGGGGGACGTGGGGACGGGTTGGAGTGGGCCAGAGGTGACACTTAAGGGGGGAGAGGAGAAAGAGGAGGAGGGGGAGCTTTCCTCTCTTTTCTTCTCCGCAGCTCTTTTATGAGGGCAGAAACATCATTTTCTCAACCCAAGCGTCGCCCCTCCGCGACCCCCGAGCTGAGCTGAGAAGACTCAAGTGTCAGTCTCCCTGACCTCCCCCCCGACCTCTTACACCTCCTGCTTCTCACCCTCCACTGCTCCCCCACGTACTCTTCAATTCCACTCGCTCCCACTCTTTCAATGCAATTGTCAGCATATAAACTTCGATACTTTTAACATCAAGTTTGTTGTCAACATCCAATTTCAAATAAAAATCTAAAGTAAAAAAAAATGATACAAGAGATTTAAAAGCCAGCAATGGCATTCCATATGATGTGTGTTTGTTTCTGTCTTTTCTCTTGTCCATCTGCATGTTGTCTGCAGTTGTACCTGCTTTTGGGGCGGCATAACAGACAGCTCAAACATTTCCCAGATTCCACAGCGGCAACCCGAGCCATGTCCGGACCAAAGCCGGGCACACAGGTGCAGGCGGCAGGGAGGGATACAAGGGAGCGTGTGTGTGTGTGTGTGTGTGTGTGTGTGTGAGTGAGAGTGTATGTCTGTGCGAATATGAGAATATGAAGGGGTGGCGGGGAGAGGGAGGGCAGGCAAGTGTGAGCGCAGAGTCCGTGAGAGAAAAATCCCAAAACAAAAGATGCCAAGATGGAGAGAAAGAGGCGAGAGACAAAACAGAGAGGTGGGATTCAAAGTGATAATGCATCAAAACAAGCACATAAGGACAAAGAGAGAGAGAGCAAGAAGTTGGACAGATTGCAACAGAACATAATTAGGAAAAATAAACTAGCGCAAAAAACAGACAGAAGGAAGATAAAGAAAAAGGGAGAGGGTAAGTTGGCAGGGAGCACAAAATAAACTACAATGAAATCAGGGTTGTGGATTTACTCAAAACTCCACATCAACTTTGACCTCCTCCATCCTTTGTGGGGGTTTTGTCCTTGGGCTGACCACAACCTGGTGCGAGCAGGAAGCCAAGGAGAGACAGCAAAGGACCGATCTATTAGGGAATAATAAACGATGGCGTATTCGGTTCTGTGGCGGGGGAGATTTATGGCGGGCCCTGCGCATAAAGCTGTCTGCACTAATCTCATGGTATACACAGCGTAATCACACACACAGGCGCTCAGACTGCCCCCCCTTTTAATGTACACACGCTGTCAGACGCACGGCAGGGGAGCACGCACACTAAAGAGTAGCAAACCATTCGGCTACGGGAGGAATACACAATCCATAGTGCAAGCACACACACCCGCTGAGCTGCAACACCTGCAGGCCATCTAGTAGCTGTCCAAAGTAAATCCACTGGGTCTCATTTGCTGGAGAGGTGCTTTCAAGAGAACGCCACAATGAGCAAACACACGCACGCAGCGGAAAACGTCCATTTTGAACATGCCACATGGAATCTATAAACCTCACGTTTGAGGTGGCGATTCTGCAATGCACTTTCATTTCCTTTAATAAATTTCCTTTCAAACAAGTTTAGAGTTTAGAAGAAGACTTCTCTAATATGAAGAAAATGATTCAGGAGATATGAAAATGTAAAATAATCTAACTCTACTGACAGACTGTTTTACCTACTTGAAGGAAAATATTATTTCAAGCCTCAGCGCTGGATTAAATCACTTGCTACGATGGAGATTTTTTGCAGAGCACCCACACAGAGACGGGACTGCAGTGGCTATCGTTTTCCACTGTTCTGCTGTAGCAATCAGTACCCCTATATGCTGTGCAGCCCAATCATATATAATGTAAAACATATGGTCGGGAGAATATAAAACATGAATTCACCTAATGCACAATCTGTCTTTGACACAGTATTTGTAGAAACAGCAGCTCCATCACATTGACCTGTTGTGCTTTGCACGTCTCACCTACACCTTCTGCCTCTTGCTCCGTCGGATAGATTTACAACAAAAGATTCAGGAGCTTTTCAGTTTTACTCATGTTGTGTTATTTTATCTTGACCTCATCTTTGATCCATTCAGCAATTGCAAAGGGCTTTTTCAGTGCTGGTACAAGCCTGTTTGAAGCCCATTTTGCAGGCTGAACTTGAGACATTGCATAAAAAAAAAGCTATTATCATCTGTAGCTTTATCAGTGTGTGAGGTCATCCAATGAAACATTACTATATTAATACTATCTTCATTTTTTATATAATTATTTAGTCATATATCAGATTATTAAATTGTTCA
Organism: Nannoperca australis; assembly: GCA_036023655.1. Classification (NCBI taxonomy): domain Eukaryota; kingdom Metazoa; phylum Chordata; class Actinopteri; order Centrarchiformes; family Percichthyidae; genus Nannoperca; species Nannoperca australis. The sequence goes on along the minus strand of JAVQJD010025149.1, from coordinate 10,363 downwards.
TTAAAAATCCATAGAGTACCTTAGATGTTATATCTTTGACACAATATTTGTCGTCTTAAGTTGTTCTTGGAATTAATAATCAATGATCATAATTTAATTATTTGAAATTCTGCATCATCTGACAGAACCTTTCACAAGCAGACACTGCAGCTTCTGCTTCCATCAGCACACAGGGCAGACAGATAGTTTTAAAATATCCATAATCATTATTACTGTCTTCATTAAAGAACCATATACCCTGGAGAAGAGCTGCAGAAAGTGGTCTTTGACTGTGTGTATGGAGCTGGAGAGAGATAGAGATACATTTGTATGAGATAGAGGAGACAGAGAGGGGCTAGGAAGAGACAGAGAGGGGGAAAGAGAGAGCTATAATGTAAATTGATGAGAGTTTGAGTCTCTCTAGAAGGCATGGCCCAGATACCTCTCAACATTTCTATTATGGATGAAAGGGTGGAGTGGATGTGAGTTCGACGAGCAGAAGAAGAGGGAGAATTAAAGTTACAAGCTGGGTTTTCCATCCAAGAACTTTTGTTTTGTAAATTAGAAGGAGAAAAAAAAGGTGGATGTAAACAGCAAATTTTGATAAACTTTCCTCCATATTGTTTAACAAGCCTATCCTCTTTAACCCCAATGTCCCACTGGTGGTTCAGTCAGCACAAACCTACACTGTGAAACCAAATCATGCTCAAATCCACAGAACTATGTTTCAATTCTAGTGGAAATCTCAGAGGTTCCGAACATACCAAATGTCAGGCTGAAATCAATGATGCACAAAACATGAGGAATATTACCTACATTCACCCTACTTCAATGCAGAGCTTCTATGATAGTGTCACAATGTATTTTTTCATCCTTCAAGTTACACTCCACTTTTTGTACATATTGTTTGAGCACTGTTTGGAGGGCTGCTTCACTGTAATTGTGGCTCATATGACAATAAAGAACTTGAAACACAAATCAATAGTTTTGTAATGGATCAAATGAGTAAGTGTAATGTGAAAGTGGATGAATGTACGCAGCTGTAAAGCTACATCTACAGACGTAAAAGAGGAAACTGGATGTTAAAGGGTTAAATAGAAAAGGACAAGTGAAAGATGAAGAGATAAGCCAAGTATAAAGAGCAGTGTGAACAAGGAGAGAGGAGCACAAGGTTGATGTAAAGTCAGTGAGCGCTGGAAAGCCCCAAGGAATGTTGGTGAGAAACGACAATGATGGTAATAGTTTCCATATGGTGAGAAAGGGAGGGGAAGAAAGAGAGGGATGAAAAGAGGTGGTGGAGAGAAAGGTAGAGAGACACTGGTGATGTTTATAGGATGGAGTGAAAGGGAGAGGAAGAGCCGGGAGGTGGCAGTCAGCAGGTAGGGATGCAGAGCCTGGTTTGAATGGTTAGTTGGCGTCATGGGACTTTGAAGGTAACTGCGTCCTTGTCATCACACACACACACACACACACACACACACACACCCTCCTGTCCAGAGGCGGTCCCGAATGCTGCAGCGTCCATGTCACATCCAGTACATATCACGCCTAGCGTAACCACAGAGACACGGGATGGAGGCACACTGGATGCCTTGGCATTTGCAAAGAGAACGTAAACACACACAGAGACACGCACACACACTGTGTTTGTCTCTCCTATAAACACACACACACACACACACACACACCCTTCATCTCCCTTGTTGCTGTGCTTCTGCTGTGAATACATTCCATACAATACAATGCAGCAGATGAGCGTATCACATTAAGTTGAAACTTGTAGCTGCACCATGAAGAGAACTAGAGAAACTAGTACTAACCAACTACGGCGAAAGACTACTTCTCCTCTTTGAACAAAGCTGAACAACGCAACTAGATTCAGGTCAACAGAAACTTTTCTCAAGCAAACATCTCCCTCTGTCTTTTTCCCCCTCATCTCTTTCTCATTTGCATCCTTGTTCCTGTTTTTTCATGTTTCTCCTGCATCTCCAGCTTAGAACTTTTGTTCATGGCTTCTTTTGACTCCTCCAAACATTCGCTAGAAGCGAGTTCTAGACACTGCTCTATATTAAATCTCTTGTGTCTCACCGAGCCTCCCCCCTGCTCTATTTCTCATTTTCTCCACCTCTCTATACATCTCTTCATTCCCATATTTCTTTTCTCTGCAGCCAATCATATGTCACCACACATTGTTGGCGGCTTTTCTTTGATTTTAGTTTGTTCAAAAACAGGTAAAGAACAGAACAGAACAGAAATGGAATAATGCAAAAACATCTCGATATATGTATTTGCCAAAAAAATGTAACTTAAGAACAAAAGGTTCAATAATTACAAGTTTATTTACAGTGTACTCCACAGAATGGTACCCATGGGGCCTTTCAGGAATATGCTTTTTAATCTCAGTGTTTGTTTGTTTTGTATTTCACCTTGCTTCTAACTTTTACTGTATTGGAATTCATATTACTGTTCTCCAGCATCTTGTAGTATTTTTTACACATATTTGTCTCTATGAGATCTCAGTGGGACCTCATTAAATAAATGCTGTCACTGTCATTGTGAAAACCATTTATCTCCAAAACGTCACCTTTTCACAAGTATATATCAAAAATAACTTTTTATTAAATGGTTTATTTAGTTTAAAACATACAAAAAGTTCATTTTTCAGGTTATCTGAAAAATATTTTTGGAGAGCAATGATATATAAATCACAAAATCAATAGTCAAAGATTATTTTCCTCATGCCTGCTACTATCCATAATAATTATTGAAATTATTGTTTTAATCTTTTAGTCAATAAAATGTCAATTTACAATTTTGGATGGCCAAATTTCCCAGAATCCAATGTGAAATCATGGCATGGCCTGAATTGTCCAACCAACAGTCCAAAACCCAATATAATATTTGTATTTAATTCCTATTTCATATTTAATTTCATAATAAACAATCAAAACACTGAATTTCAAATTATATCTGAAGCTGGAAGAAGAAAAAATAAGTCACTTATTAAATAGATTGTCTGTTCCCACTTTCAGAACCTATTTTAAAGCTAAATTGTGGCATACTATTTTAATCCTTATATAAAATAATATATAAGGGATATAATTTGTTGTGATATTTTGTAGTTTTCAACAATGCCAGTTAACATGATGTCATCCACTGACCAGCAGCCATGAAGCCACAGTGGAAACCTGAAGAAATTGTTCCATGATGACACCGAGCTGTTCCTCTAGGGGATCATACAAACCTAAAATCATACTTTTGACGTCCTTCCTCATAGCTACAGTATCCCCCATATCTTTCTTTTTCTGTCCTCACTCCTAAACTGCCTCTGAGCACCATTTCTTCCTACTCCTGTGTCTCTTTTCCTCTCACCTGCCACCTCCTCTCTCTCCATGTTTTTAGCATGTACTCTGGATGATTTGCAGCAGTCTGGATTGGTCCCATTAAGGTGGTCTAGTGGAGGTGTGTGATGATAGAGCACTGTGGGTCCTGACAGCTCTGTGCATGTGTATGTGTATGTGTGTGTGTGTGTAATGAGAGAGTGGACGAGATTGAGAGCCCCCCCAGTTAACAAATGCATACACCTATGCATGTGAACCTCAATAGAGGCCGAAGGAGACCCTGGAGACACACACAAAAACATGCTACAAACCCCCTAAAACTCCCAGTGAGGTCTTTGGTGTGTTTAAGTATATAGCTCATGATGCCGTACAGTATATATACACACATACATGGATAGTGGCAGCTAGTGTGTATGCCTGGTGTGTGAAAAGTATTTGAGCTTCAGCTCATTCACTTCAACCACCTCACTAATTTAATTAGGTCACCCAGGGCTCTGGAGGAATGAAGGTCATAATGCATGCAGTGGCTCTCATTCTCATTTTCAATGCTTCACACACACACACACACACACACACACACACACACACACACACACAGAAAGAGAACCATTCTCCCTCTGGGAGTGAAGGAGTGAGGTGAGACGCTGACCTGCCACAGTGTGGGTCACCTACATTTCCAAAGCTCCCTGTATGTGTGTGTATGTGTGTTTGAGTGCATCCCCATGCGTTGTGTATGTGGGCGTTCTCCGGAGGGTCCCCCCTCTCCCCATCTGTGACCTGGGAGGGCCAGTTGTGTGTGTGTGTGTGTGTGTGTGGAGGCTCAACTTCGCTCTGGAGAGGCCACAGGGTGCAGGGAGTCTGAAACTTTAGCTAAAGGCGACTCAACTTAAGCTCAGTAAGGCCACAGTGTCAGGAGAGCAGTGTAATCCATAGCAGGCCCCTAGGGGACACCAAGAATGTTGGGCTCCTGGGACATTTCTTTTTGTCCTTTTTTTACCAAGGTGCTGCATGTGAGTGTAAAAGAGCATGCAAAAAGTGTATCCATGTTTATTTTTGTATCAACCTTAACTTAAAAAATAAGACTGGTGTTATTCTATGCTTTTAAAGGCAAAATCATTTCCTAGGGCAGCTGAGAAGTGTATTTTATTGTATTTTCTCTCAAAAATAAACAGCCCATGAGCACCATAATGAAGGAACATGTCACTCAGCTCAACAGTGTGGTCCATTGATGTTTTTTTAATAGTTTTGGACAAAAATGGAGCTCTAAGGCATAGAGGAAAAAGAGATATTAGGATTTGGATGCACAGACAAAACCTGTTAGTAGAATCAATTTATCACTTTGTTTTTGGGGGTCTTTGGATAATTATAATTAAAAAAACAAACACTGTCTGCTTTGTCTTTTAAAAGTGACTATATCTTTGTAAATTGAGATTATTTTGTGAAATGCTTTTTTTTTTATGTTTGAGGTAAAGTTTGAGTGCAACACTTAAACTTATGTGGATTCAACAAATAAGATATCATTTGTGAGCTTTAGAAGTGTTGTTAGGCACATTTGTGAACTTTGGAAACTGTTTCCAGCCTCTATGCTAAGCTATGCTAACCGTGTCCTAGAACAAGCTTTGCATCTTCTGTGTTATCGATCTTCTCATCTCTCAACAAAAAAAGCAAATAAGCATTTGTAAAAGTATTCCAACGCAATTTTGTTCAATCCTCATTTTTTATTTTGTAAATTATGAATAAAATAAAAATAAATAGCTATATGTTTAGTTTACGGTAAGGGAATTATTATACACCAAAGAAGGACTTAATAAGGATGTGTGCATATGTGTGCGTTTGCTGTGTGTATGCTAACAGGGGCCTTGAGTATCTGTAGCAGAGCTTAATCTACCATTTGAAATGGGAACCTGGCTTCCATTCGGTTTCCCCCACAGGCTCCCAGCAGCGCTACCCGACTCCCAGACTCTCAGCTACTCTGACTCCAGTGGAACGCATCTTGAAGCGATTTGGGGCTCAAACCCTTTGCTGCTCCCCCCCCCCGCCCTCCTCTTTGGCTCTCCAGCCTCCCCACCCCACCCCACCCGAACACCTCCTCCCGTTCTCGGCTGAAGGAAGCTTTAAGGGCTTAGGGGAAAGCGCTGGTGCGGCAGTCCCGGCTCGACCCAGGGGTTGTGGAGCCCCACGGTAAAATCAACAGTTAGCCTGCTGCAAGAGCAGGGAGTCCGAGCAGTCAGGGAGGGAGGGATGAAAGTAGGACAGACAGGGTCTAGGACTAGCTGACGGCTGCCTCAATTGCAAACAGACACACATAAGTGCAATCACATGCATGCACACTCATGCCCGCACACAAACATGCTGCAAGAGAAAGCCTCCAGGTCATCAAAAATCCTATTCCCTCCCATCAGGATATTGAAGTGTGTCATGCCAATATTTCAGTGCTGATAGCTTTGGCAGAATGTGTGTGTGTGTGTGTGTCTGAATATGTGTGAGTGTGAGAGTGCGTGGCTGTGCGTGGGTGTGTGCTTGGGCACGTCCGCACGCACACCTCGCCACTTCTCTCCCACTTTATTTTCTAAAGAGTGGCTTTTTCAAAAGTCGCCCGGGTATTTTCAAGGGGCCTGTCTAATTCATGCAGGTGAAGTGTTTTAAAGTTCCATTCCCCGTTTACCTGCGGGGCCTGAAGAACACACAACAGAGGTGTTGAAATAGCAACCCCTCCCCTCCCTCCTTCTCCCCCACTTTTATCACAACTTCTATCCTTTTGTCCTTCACTTTCCTCCCGTCCCTCCACACCTGCCCCCCCTCGCTGCACTCCTTCTCCTCCTTTTTATCTTATCCTTCCTTCTCCTCCCTGCTCCTTTTCTCCCCACCTCCCTCTTGCTCTCCCTTTACCTCATCCATCCTTCATCCTCTCTCTCTCTCTGCCTCTCAGTGTTTGAAGCAGAGTGTTTGTCTCTAGGGCTGGATGATTGACAGCTGAGAGAGAGCCAGGCAGCTCTCTGGTGACAGATAAGGACTTTGGCTCTATTACTCACTGGGTCCCACAGACACACGCACGCACACGCAAACACACACGCATATAAACTCTCACCCATCCTCCCACATGCACAAGGATTCACTTACTCACTCACACAGAGAAACACACACTCTGGGTCCCATGCTGCTCCCGCAGTTCGGCAGGGAGCAGACAAACCTATTTGCATTAGGAAGCAGCATGTAAAATAAATAAAGAATCGGATGAATCGAGGAATAAATAGACAGGAGGCACGGCTGGGGATGAGTACGACTGATTTGAAGGGTGGGTGTGTGTGTGTGTGTGTGTGTGTGTGTGTGTGTATGTGTGGGTGTGTGTGTGTTCATGCTCTCTTTTTCAACCTCTGGGCTCCCGAGTGGGGAGAGCGGCAGTGCAGCAAAAGAAACACCCTGCACACCCTGTTGAGCACACACAAACACAAACACACACACACACAGTCAAATATACATGAAAAGATTCTACAAAGCCCAAATCATTATGGTAATGAAAAATGAAAGGGTCTAAAAATACTGTTTTATTCCTCCCTTTGTTTCGGTGGAACTCCAGAGAGACTACTGGCTGACAATGAAAGAGGGAAAGAGTGAGATGGAGAAAGAGAAGGAAATAGTTTTTCCTTCTTATCTGCTTTTCCATAAACATCTCCCTCTACAGCCACCCAAATCTCTGGACTGCAACTCTCTCCTTTCTTCAAAGAGAGGAATTGGATTGAGTGCAACTGGTTCAAATTGGGAGCATGCTTATGTTCTTGGCAAAAGAAAAGAAAAGAAACCTCAGTGACTTGCTGATTGACAGCTGAAAGTGAGAGGAAGATGGTGAGCGAGAAGAGGCAGCAGGCGCAGAAACAGGTGCAACATCAGATACGGAGAGGAAAAACAGAACAAGAGCAGGAAAAGAGAGCAAACGTGGAATTACAGAAAAACAGTTCAGTACGCAAGTTTGTGCAAGAGTGGGAAACAAATTGGGGGGGAGGGCAGGGAGTAGAGGGGAATGAACAGAAGGAGAGAAAGATGAAAAACTGAGGTGGCAAAGTGAGCTACAGGTGTGTGTGTGTGTGTGTGTGTGTGTGTGTGTGTGTGTGTGTGTGTGTGTGTGTGTGTCTGTGTGTGTGTGTGTGCGTCAGGGGAAAAAAAGATGAGTAAGGAATAATTAGGCCGACCCCCGGCAGAGGAGTGTGGCAGGTGAAAGAACGAATGAGGGGAAAGCGCGGGGGAAAGATGGATGGACAGCGGGGGTGATGAAGAAGCGAAGGGTTTGAAGGCAAGGACGCGGTGACATAGCAGGCGGAAAAGAAAGGAAAAGGCTAAGGCATGACTAAAGAGATGGTTGGTGTGAAAGGAGAGGAGGGCAGCCTGCAGGACAGAGGTTTAAAAGTGAGAGGAGAAAGAAAGAGGAGAAGGAGGAGGTGAGAGAGAAAGACGCAGAGCTTGAAAATGGCCTTTGTCATCCCTTCTCAAACACAGAGCCGGAAGACAAAGGGAGCGTGAGCGCGAGCTGCTTTTTCCAGCATCTCTTAGATGACAATAGCTATTTGTCTCCTCATCAGACAGAGGGGAGAGGAGGGAGAAGAAAGTACACTGCACACTGTTCTTCATGTCTCTTCCTCTTCACTCGCTTCTCATCTCCGTCCTCCTCAATCTTGCTTTTTTTTTCAACCCACCCCCTCCTCTCCTATCTCTCTCTCTCTCTCAATGCCACAGATACACAAACACACTTGAACATAGTTTCTCTCCCTCTGCATGCTGTGGCTGTAAATAGCTCTAACTCTGTGATTGGGTGCCAGGGAGGGGAGGTGGGGGTGCAAGGGGGGCCTCCCTTATTTCAGGTTAGAGGTTAAGGGTCACGCTTGAGTGCTGATGCTGCATCCTGGCAGACAAAGCAGATTAACACACACACACACACACACATAGAGGGAGAGCAGTGGTATGTCACCCCTCTAACCCCACCCCCCTCCTAAGCCTCTGTCTCATTGGGTGAGATAGTATCATAAGTTGCAGGTCGCACCAATGAGAGGTCAAGGCCTCGATTGTGCGTGCGGTCAGCGGTCAAATCACCTCTTGCCACGGGCGGTGATGTCACTGCCGAGTTAGTATTCATAGTGAACAAATCGCAGATAAACGCTGCGCACGTCATTTTGTGTTGTGGCTTGAGTCTCGGTTTGTTCTCGTGCATTCTTCCTCATCTCACACTGTCATGTTGCGCCACTTAGTGCATACTTCTTTCCAAATACACAATTATCTTATTATCCGTACTTAATGTAGCACAGCTGGAAACTCAACCGTGTGCTGGTGCCATGCTCCACCCACTGATCTATAAAGATCAACTCAATTCAGTCTCTTTCTAAACTCAATGAGAATCAGAAGAATGAAGTTACCATGGCACGTTTAACTCATTTAAGTTCAGTTATTTTAATAATCTAGTCTGACCTCGCTCTGGCAGGGAATTTAAAATTAGATACAAAAAATGCAAACTCACTTTATGCTATTAGCTTAAATAATGTAATATTTAATATTTCCATAGTGGGATATTGTCCAACCTGGGATTTTCACCTCAAGGATAACCACAAGGACTCAATGTTGCTCCACAGAAATATGTATATATATATATATATATATATATATATTAGTAGGGCTGCAATTGAGGATTATTTCGTTGATGAACATTTAGTCTATAAAATGTTTTTTATGTTTTTATGTTTTAAATGTTACAGTTTCTCAGTACCCAAGACGATGGCATCAGATTGCTTGTTTCGACCAACCAACAGTCCAAAACCTAAACATAATACATGTTGAGTGACATGAGAAGCTAAAATTAGCAAATGTTTAGCATTTTTCCTTTATGATTACTTAATTATGAATTTATTACTTATAAAACGTTTCATATATTTATTTTCTGTTGAAATAATTGAAACATATTAGATATTGAACTGGAGTTATAAGTAAAAAAGGGGTTATGGATAATCCTTTTTTAATTCAAAGCATCAATCATTCTTTTGACAGAATTATCTCACCACAAGGTCCATTCAGTAGCTGTTCAGGAGCTTTTGATCACATCACATTATCTTCATCAGCATATGGAATTAACATTTCCATGTCTAACTGGCTTAAAAATTAAGCTGTATTGTCATTGTTCATTTTATTTTTTCGGGGGGAAAAACTTCCATTACTAAATATCCACTTTATTTCTCTCTAAACTGGATTTATATTATTTCAATTTATTTCCAGTAGAAATCAACTTTTTAAAGGATTTTATAGAAACGAGTGGGTATCTTGAAACAAGAAAGGTTGCGGCACCAGAATTAAAGAAACATTTACGAGACAAGTTGATTTTTGCAATTTGAAATGATTGAGCTGCACTGGCAGGATTTTCACTTAAGGACTTGCTTACAAACAACAATGACTTGACAAAGATATTTGTACAGTATATATAAAAAAAAACACCCAGCCCAAGAAAGAATGTAGAACAACAATAGATCAATTTGGTTGTCCTTCACTCCACTGTTGATCTGTATGTGAGGTCTTCCTTCTGATCTGGCATCAGTGGCCAGTGTGTTTAGAAGTGTTAAATGCCCCCCTGACCTGCTGCAGTCTGTTATTAGGCCTACTGACTGCCAGGCCTGCTAACTCATACTGGCATCAACGCCCACACACGCACCACACACACACACACACACACACACACACACACACACACACACACACACACACACATCGGTCAGATACACAAACTCACATGTGCAAACACTTACAGGCAAACATGTTGCACAGAGACACGCACACACACCACGGGCACTCAGCAGAGGGTGAATAGCCAGTGATCCTCCTCCTCCTTCCGCTTATCAGTGAGTCGCGTTCCGCCTCAGCCATGCATACTGTACAGTCATTAATCACGATTCTCATTAATTATCTATGCACCCGGCTGGCTAATTAACACATCAGCTCAAGCAGAACTAATGCAGCATGCTAGTTCCCCTCCCCCTCACCCCCCGCCCGCCCCGGGGGGGGGGGGGGGGGGG
>JAVQJD010025144.1:0-22734 GCA_036023655.1 Nannoperca australis | reverse complement strand
ACACAAAAAATATTAATATATATATATATATATATATATATATATATATATATATATATATATATATTTGAGTAACTGCATGTGCATGCATCATCTTGCTGTATAAAAGCAGTGTGTGGCAGCTGCCCTTCACTGTCGTCCCCAGTCTTATAGTAGCTAACGTGTCCCTCAGCTCGCATATCTCTGTGGCTCAGATAGAGGTCAGGCCTCCTACATCGGGCATCTTTTTGGATAGAAATATTAAACAGATGCTTTTGTGAAATGTTGCTGCTGCTGCAGTTGCTATGCGACTATTGAAAATCTGTTTGGATGTAGCTTCAAATACAGCTATATGTATTTTTTGGGGGGGGGAATGTTTTGCACTGTGATAGCTAAAGACACACTGAACTGACAGCAGTGCCAGGGACATACAACAGCAAAACTGTTAGATTTTCCAATCTCCAGCTGAAATCAGTGCAATGTATTTTAACTTTCAAAATTTCAGACCTTGATCCCTGGTCTTTGTGGCATTAACCGCTTTACTGATCAAGAATTTGAAATTTATTTGATTCTGGGTAGCTAATATGTAAGAAAGCCTTCAGTAGTCGACTGATGCCCTGTTTGTACTGTTAGATGTAAAAAGACAACTTGACACTAACTAGACAGATTCCCAGAGAAGAGAGCGCCAGTAGGAAGTTCGGAAGGACAACATGCCGAAAGAGCAGCATAGGATACCATGCATTCATAAATAAGAAACATTTTGAGAGAGAACGTAAAATATGAAGAAGGCTGGTGGCTAAAATAAGAAGTCTGATGACAATAAAGGACAGGTACAAAGACAAAGAGAAAAGAAAGAAGGACACAGAAAAGACAGAGACAGTCAGATGAATACAGCGAAGAGAGACGCAGTGACAGAAATAAACAGAGGGCAAAGCTGTCCTGATGGACACCTGACAGGCAGCAGAGCAGCTGTTCAGTCCAACACCTTTGAGTTGATATCTGGGACTTTCTTCTCATGACCTCTGAGCCTGTGAGCTGACTGTTTGGTTATAATGGCCTTTATCTAAATCCCAGCATGGAACCGCATGGAGACTGGGACCTGTTTTAGCAAAGTGAGTCCAAAGTCGACCTTCAACTCTTTTTTTGGCCTTAAGCACGAAAAGTGCTTGTTGGATCAAGGCTATAGGCTGCCTGGCTTGGTTAACCATGTTTATAAATTCTTTCTGTATGTAAAATTATTCCATACCCTTGTTAATGAATAATGATGTCTAAATTATACAAGCATTACAGAAGAGATATCAAAACATTGTGCTGGCAAGGATGAACAACAATAAATCAAAACGCTTCAACAAATTGAATAATTCCATTTTGGCTTTAGCACTCTATCTTTTTCTTGGCAGAATTTTAGCGTGTTTTTTTTTAGGTGCTGGGATTACCACAGTGTTTTGTTGGTAAACTGGCAAATGCTTACTTTCAAACTTTTAACTTCTCTAAATGTGAGACGCATCTTGGAACAGAAAGGTGATCCAGCCGTAAATGGTTGTTCTTTCTTTTCTTATTTTTTTAATTTGGGTATTATTATATATAGCGAATATAATCTGGTATTCAGAAAAACGCCATAATCAACTGAATGAGTGGCCGCAGTACCTTGGCGAGTGTATCATCGCACCCGTCTGTGGGATTTGGCTGTTCTCAAACTCGCTGTGGTCATTAGTTGTCATCAAGTATTCAGTTTCAATTTTTCTTTATTTCCCTACTGAAGTGATTTCTTTTCATGAACATTCATTTTACCTGGCAAGTGTGAAATGGATGACAAGTTGATTAGAACCATTCAAACTTTCCCACCTCCCTACATAATAGAAATAGATTATGGCTGCAAGCAGCATTACGGCCACCGGGCTCCAGTCAGGCAATTTATAAGGGAAAGGAAGGGGATTTAAAAGTTTTAGCATGTGTTCAGAATTCATTGTTAGAGAGTTCAATTTAAAACAATTCATCTTTGCATTAAGGGCTTTTCACTAAAATAAAGATTTTAAATTCCAGTAGCCATGGAGCCTTCATTAGGTAAATTGTTCCCACAGTTTGTCTGTGTCTCTTTGGATAAGACTGGATCAACCTGCTAAGTCTGGTCTATTTGTATTCCGTTGAATGTCTTCCATTTACGTCTTGCTGTGTAACTTTCTCATGAAAAATCAATTACCTTTTTTTTTTTTTTTTTTACTATAAAATCAATACAAAACTCACAATTTTGAAATATACATTTCAAGATAACGTTTACCAATTTACGACACTTCCTCTACCTTTCATCCGTGTCACTGAAGCGTTTGCCTGTTGTTCTGAGAGTAGCTAGTTACAATCTCTCTCTTTCTCACGCACACACACTAGTCTTCTTCAGAGCCAGCCTTTGCAGAATCACCCCTGTTTGTTTGGAAGTGTCCAACCTGTCAAACCCACATGCCATGCACTGCTGTCTGACACGCACAAATGAACACATCTCATCTGTACTGGTGCTGCTTCTGCTTTCTAGATACTGCTTCAAATGAAAGGGAAAGTCAGTAGAGGGAAATGGGGAGAAAAGAGAGGAGAGGAGAGGAATGAGGGAGGGAGGGAAGGATAGAGAGTTAAAGCCGGAAAGTCCAGAGATCTCAGGTTTTGTCCCTCACGTCAATCAGTCTTGTTGTATCAGAGACTCTGCTGCTGCTTCTGTTGGAGCTTAAAACTGTCCTCTGATGTATGGCTGGAGTGAGATAAAATGCAAAGTGTAGGGGGGTTGCACAGACCCTGTTGCATTGATTGGTGGCTATGGTTTTTGGCATGCTATTAGTTTCTGGATGAAAACTGGGTTGAAAACCCCCCAAAACGTGTGTGTAATTTCTGTGAATTTAATCCCTAAATTCATGCTAAATAAGCACCTGATAAAGTAAAAATGAGCATAAAAATAGCTGTTAGAGCATTACTGGTAACAGCATCAACTTGTGTGCAAAAGTGGAAAAGAAGCTATTTCCAGCCTCTCAATAGGCAAACTGTCTATGTGTCATGTATACAGTAATGGGGAGATAAATAATTCAAAAAAACTGCCTAAGGCCAAATCAGCTTCTCCGCTCACCCTTGCTGTAAAATCGATGTTTGGGGAAGAAAAAGGTGTTGCATTTTAGTCAGTTTGGCCCGGTCAGTGAAATGACTATGTCACTTCTGCTGGAGCAGAGAAGCGGAGAGATTAACTAAGAGATGTGAGAAAGCAGATGAGAGAGACGCGAGAGGGCGAGCACATGGAGAGTGCATTGGGGGTTAGCAGTGAGAAAGAAAGAGAGAGAGAGAAAAGAGGAGAGGGAAACAGAAAGGGGGTGGTGAGAGAGCGAGAAAGGCGTTCACACGCAGAAAAAGCTATGGAGGGTTCTGGTTCCAGGAATAGCAGATGCTTCTACTCAGCATGAATCTGTAGCTGTAGGAGTAGTTTAGCTTGGCCATTCCTGTGGCTGTCTCACTACTTTTCAGAGGTTAAGCACCACTATCTCTTTATGGCCTGAGTGACGCACAACTTGACTCTGCATGGTTGACAAGGGATGTGTTAGTGTTACGAGGGAGGAGAAAGGGGGTTTCCAGAAAGACACCTGTCTGAGAGGCATATTAAGCAAAGGAGACACATAGGATTAAAAGAGACAAATGCAACGCTCCACCAAAAAAAAATATCTACAGGGGGTGTTAAGTTGCACTTTAAGGACCAAAATATGTAGTAAGAGAGGCATTATAAAGCTGTAAAATAAACTTTAAACAGTAAATGTCAATAGTAGTTTGTGGTTAGTGTGATGAATAATTAATATTTTCTTAATCTTGATATTTGGGCATTTTTAATGCAATTTCTTGTTACTAATTGGACCACATATCTCAGCAAGTTTGTGATACCTAAAATGGGCAGATAATACTTGCCAATGTATCCGTCTGGCTCTATTGCTGTTGTACTGGAGGTGGGGGTGATGGGAAGTTTGGCACGTTGAGGCCTTTGCTCACACTTCAGTCAGTTTTCTGAAACAGAGCCACGGGACAGGTCAGCTCTGATAGCTAGGCAGCTAATGTCAACACTGGACCTCAGAGAGTTATCAGGGATAATGTGGCGCTGCCGAGTGCCCGAGCCTCTATTCCACACAAACAGGTGGTCCCAGGGTCACACCTCCCTTCTCTTCCCCTCAGCTCCTCTACTTAGCATACCTTATGGCTCTCTCCCTCTTCTCCTCTCCCCTCATTCTCCAGGCCCCCAACCACCATTCCCTCAGCACACATGGGAAAGGTTATTTGGACAATTGGTGGTGATTAGCTCTTGATTTGGCTCACTCTGTATGTTTGATCAGGCAGTGGCACAGAGGCAAAAGCCAGCGCGACTGAGGGCGCAGCTGTGGCTCGGCCATGACTGAAATTGGGTGAGGAGAACCAGAAGGTGAATGAGGGGGAGGGAAGAAGCAGATCAGAAGGAGGTAGGGTTGAATAGTGAGGACTTAGGGGTTTAGGGACCTCTAGGGTCCTTTGCTTTCTTGGCAGTTTGAGTTATGGATTCGGGCTACTGGCAGAGAAAATGTGAACTGCTTTGTCCCTGTTATTCCAGGTGTGGGCTCTTGTGAAGAAGGAAAAAAAAATCCTTCTCATTCTTTCTTTCAACCTTTCGTCCAATAACCTGCTTCCATCCTCTCTGTGCCTCTCCTGGGCGGTGGATTGCAAACAAGAAAAATGTGGGTGCTACCTGGCTGCCTCTCATTCACCTCGCCGGCTGGTGATTATAAAGTCTGCTTTGACCTCAAGTGTTTGGGGCCGGTGTTGGCTTTGTCGGCTGGGTTGGATGTACTGGCTCGGCTGTCTGCACCGATCTTTGTGTTGGACGGGGCTGATGTTGGGCTCAGGGTCGGCCCAGTGCCTCAACCTGGCTGGTTAGGCCAAGGAATTTCTCTCACAGTAACGGCTGTTCTATCCATCCCTCCATCCCTTCATCCAACCATCCTTCCACTCACACAGCCAGCCAGGCAAGTAGGAAGGCCTCTCACTATTTGGGTGTTTAGCCAACAAATCCCCATTCCACTCCTTTGGCCTCTACTCTACGCCCATATATCAGGCTGACGGCTGCGGAGAACCCGACATCCAGCCAACTGAATAAAGCAGAGATTAAGTACCCACCCGAATCCATTTCATTACTGGTTCAACAGCTCTCTGCGTGTAACTCCAACCGCTGTGAGAACTTTGGTGTTCTTAAGTCTTTACTTTTGCTCCCAGTGACCACAGGGAGGTTGAAGGAGGTGGCTGGTAAAAAGAAATCTTGGCCTTGGTAACTCAAATAATAGCATATTAAGTTATTGTTAACTGCATGTTTTTGTGTGTGTAATTTAAGGCTTGGTTACCGGGGTGTGTAGGGCTTGGGGTGGAAGCCAGATGGACAACTCTGTATTAACAGTGACATCACATCACATCACATATGTAGATGCAGAGCTTCTACAATGACAAGTATAGTCAGTACTAATAGTAGTAGTTAACTTCAATAGTTGGGATGGATATTTTAAATCAGTAAATTACATATTGAGAAAATAATATAGAATGAACATTGACTAAAATGAGCAACTAGTTAGCAGATTTGATGTAATTGTTTAAATCTAGAAACCTCACACGTTTCTGTATTTTAAGTTAAAAGTGTGAACCGTGGAAGGCCTTAATGAGGATTACTGAAAATGTGACAGGATCTTTACAAGTTCACAAGGATGGGGTTACAACCACAGTAGACAGCATTTATTTTTTGGCATCTCTCAAGCGGCACGCAGCAGCCTCCAATCAGCAGCGACGATATGGCCTGGTGTCAAGAATGCATCAGTTTGACAGCAGCGTGTTTGCTTTTGAGATAGTGGTGAACCGGGGCGGCAAGAGCTGCTTTTCAATGTGTGTGACACAACAAAACCCGGCCCAAGAATCCGCTTTGATTTGTCTCACAGCCAGCACTCACAAGGATCTGTGCGAGAGTACGTGCACACCAAAAAATTCATGTTAACACACAGTGAGGCTTAAGAGAGCAGGCGGGCCTATGATACTGATGCTGAAAAATTGTAAGCCAGCTAATGTGACTGAAACTCCCCCAGTTTGGCATTTTTCTAAAAATATAGCGCCACATTTAGTTGGGGTTTATGTTCAACATGGCCCTCAGCCCCATCAGGGAGAGCTGATGGGGCTGAGGGCCAGAAGAAGAGGCCTTGGGTGCTGAAGGGGGACTAGGCATCTGGGGAAAAACCTGAGGGGGACCCAGGGTGCTGCAGACTGCAGAACAGTCGCATGACCTTTTCTAAAATGCTGCCACCCGCCTGCCACGGAAACACGGTCTGGCTAATTAAAGTTTCAGTGGCATTGGATTTTCACTGGCACATCACTCCTCGGGCAACCTTGGGGGCTCTTAGGCAGGCGATACACACACAGAGGGAAGGATGGGAGATATAAGAAGAAAGAGAGGAGCTGTGGAAACAGCTGAACAAGAAGCCACTAGAGGACAGCAAGCCAGATCCAAGCAATAACACACAAAGTCAGTAGCTTTCCATAACACACAGGAGAGAAGCTATATATTAGAATGCAAATCTACAGTCACAAACATGCACACTGCCACGGTATTTTACATAAGCTCCTACATGGTTTGCCCTTCCAAATAGTTACGCTCAAAATATTCAAG
Organism: Nannoperca australis; assembly: GCA_036023655.1. NCBI lineage: Eukaryota > Metazoa > Chordata > Actinopteri > Centrarchiformes > Percichthyidae > Nannoperca > Nannoperca australis. Next base: position 16,070 of record JAVQJD010025144.1, on the reverse strand, counting down.
ATCATATGGAATTAGAAATGGAATTGAAACTGTCCGACTCTGTACAACCGGGTGAATGCACGAGCTAAACAACAGATATGTATGTCAAAATGCTGAGAGCTTTTCCAAATCTTATCAGGCCGCCTCTCAGACTAATGGAATTTCGATGGGTCAGTATCAAGAATAAATGCATGACTTATGACACGGCTACCGGGAGCATTAGCAAATATACTGGACAGCATGTTCCCGTCTCCAAAGGATCATTGAATAATTGGCCGCGTTTGACCAGGACATTTCTGGAAATATGGCCAAGAAAAGGTTATGCAACTAGACAGACTCGCTCATGGCCTGTATTTCGCAATCTGCTGGCCTTGTCTCCATTAATGATCTTGACCCCCTTTTCACCATTTTAGAAGTGAAAGGGCCTAATGGAGCCGAACAAAGCTGCTTGTCTGTGTCTGTGTGTGTGTGTGTGTGTGTGTGTGAGAGAGAGAGAGAGTGTGTGTGTAAGAGACAGAGACACAGAGAGAAAGAAAGCCCCTGTGACTGTTTGTTACAGCTTGATGAGGTCTTGGTCTGTGATTCCTGGGGGAGGTGGGCCAATCTAAGCTTTATTAGGCCTTATTGAGCTGTGTGCGGGCAGGTGTGTGTGTGTGTGTGTGTTTTCTCTATCAAGAACATTTGGCAGAGCTTTATGAGTACCTTTGTGTGTCTCTAAAATACACTCAGTTGGTAGCAGTTTAATGGGGTGTGCAAGGTATTGTACATGGACCTTTTTTTCCTGCCTGTAATTTTCTTCTCAGAGGTGAACTTTTTAGTTTGATCAGTTTGGCATGTAAGAGTTTTAATATGTAATTTGTGCCCATATAGTAATGCCTGCCTACCAATATGACAACTGTGGGAAACTGGGGGCTGTAATTATCGGTCTAAGTAAGTAGCACAGGCTTACCTTAAATATTTTACCTTTTTATTTATCACAAAACACATATACACAGATGCATGAACACATCTATGAGGTTTCTTGAATACATATATGTACTCTATGATCTTTTCTTCCAAAAGAAGAAAGGGAGAGTAGTTGTTTTGTGTTGTTAAGCAAGTGTCTTATTATCCAAACTACAGACTAAGTGGAGTAGAAATGAGCCAGCTTTGGGCTGGCGAGCTGACTTCGACTGGTGTCCATGTGGACCAGCTTTGATTGACATTGGACTTGGCTGTTAGCTTCCTGGTGTGATGCCCATGAGCTACAGCTAGTGTAAATTCTTTAATGGTTCCAAACTCAAATTGGTTTTCCATCTTCTTCAAGGACAACATCCTTAACACAAACTGTCTCTTGTGTCTCCAGTTTGTCAGCGTTCTATTCTGTTAGGTACTGAAATATGTTAAGATATATGTATCTGTTAATCTCTCCATTCCACTTATTTGTGCTGCGGGACAAGCACATCAAAGTTTTCCATCTACATGAAACATCATAATTTTCAACTTGAGATTTTGTTTCCATTAAAAGCTTTTAAATATGACAGGTTGAATTAGTACCTACATATATTCAAATTGGATTTGTATTTTCATAATTATTATACACTATATATATATATACACACACATTTGTTTCTTAAAAAGTTATCATTAAGATGAAATATATGGAAAGATTAATATGGAAAAATCCAGTTTCCACGTTAACTATGTCAAAGTGGATGACGTTTATATTGGCTATATTAACATGGATGTTGGAAAAATATATAGAGGCCTACTGTACACCATGTACTGCTAAATACATACAGCCATGAGAGGCACATTGTGGCCAAGCACACCCCATAGTGGCATTGGAAAATGTGACGGATGGACTTCTGTATTTAACTGTAATTGTTTCAAGTACTCACGGTTGGCAGAGTTTGATGAGGTCCTGGTCGGTGGTCCCAGGTGGCAGGCCTCGGATATACAGGTTGGTCTTACTCAGCTGCTCTGCCCCCCCCTGGCTGCAGCTGTTGGTGCTAGGGCTGGGAGGAGCCATGGGATGAGGGGGTGGAGCATAGGGCTGCTGGGAAAATAAAGGTAAAAAGAGGCCAGATTTAATACACACACACAACAATAAAAAAATATATATATTTTAGCTCAATTTTAGATATGGGAGGATAAGTGAAAGAGTTACAAACACTGACAGGTGAGGTGTGAATAAAAAGCTGAAACAGCAGAAGAAAGCGTGAGAAGGAGTGGAAAAATATATCTTTTCAAGAAACAGCAGGCGCTACCAGTTCAATGTCACAGCATTTATGAGAGTAGACATTATCGGGTGGCAGCAAGACTGAGAGGATGAGATCAGGGTTGCCAAGAGATGAAAATATTCAACCCAACAGCAGTTATTAATGAGTAGATTTTTAAGAAAGCCAACATCTAACCCCAGTCCCAAATTATCCGAATACACTGCGGGGAAAACATTTTCAAGTAGAGAAAAAAGGTCTTCACAATGACAAAAATGTCATAAAAAGCTATCAATAAATTGTCTTTGTCAGTGTGCAGGGTTTTTTTTTTTTTTTCAAACATGGGAGTAGAGTCAGGGGTGCACATTTTCCTACATTCTTTATTTTAGGGAAACATTTCACCAAGGGGACTGTGTGAAATTAAGGTTCATAAGGCATCCAGCAGCTTATAACAGTTTTAAGTGATGGCAACTTCCTGCTTACTATTCATACCTTCATAACCAATTTCATTACACAGTAAACCAATTTACACCTCCAAGGGTGTGATATCTTGATGCAGTAATCCTCTCCAGCCTATTTCATAAAAATCTCAATATGACCTTTTTCAGTATAATCTCTATCTTCCAAGATGTATTCAAAATGTATTGGATTTGTGATTCCCTCCCTTTCTCCTTCTCCCTCTCTTTCCCCTCCCCTGCTCTCCCAATGTGTCTGTTGTGCTGTTAGTGCAGATTTATGGTATAGGAGTCAGGGCCCCCTGCTCACAGCCCATTTATATCTCTATTGCTGGGACACTGCACATAGTGACAAAAAGAGAGAACCAGGGCCCTGTGGGCATGAGCGGAAAGAGAGAGAGAGAGAGACAGAGAGAGGGAGAGAAACACTAGAAGAGAGTGAGCAAGGAGGGAAGAGACTGCAATAAAGTACATGAGTGACGGATTAAACAGAGAAGAAAAAAATGGTCAGGGAGAGAGGGGGACGTGACTAAATACCATCAGCAGCTCCAGTTAACCATATTAACCCTTTATCCTCCCCAGAGAGAACCCCAAGACCTCATACCATGCCGTAAAAAAACTAAACAAATGCATGCACACACACACACACACACACACACACACACACCATTAGCCCTCCAATCCGCCCCACACGTTAGCAGCGGCTGCTGAAGCATGGCTGATTTGATGCGCTATTTTAAGCGTGTGTGCCATGCCAGCGTGTTGCCGCCCACTCCTCAGACAAAGAGCCGGGGTCCCTGGAGCGTGAAGAGAGAGCCACGTCCATCAATGGATGGCCAATTACCACGCTGAGCTAAGTGGAACTGATGGGCGGCCACTCGCTGTGCTGGACACACACACACACACACACACACACACACACACACACACACGTCTGCTTTTGTGCACACACACATACGTCTTAACATAGAAGCACCTTCTTTTTTTTTTTTTTTTACACAGAAGTCAAAACAGCAATGTACAGCGCACAATCGCCAGAGCTGTTTTAAGGCCTTTGGGGCAACTCCAACTGACAAGTCTTAAGTCAAGTCCCATATCTTGTAGGGCACATGTCCAAGTCAGGTCACAAGTCTGTCACAAGTGACCATTAAAACAGCATGTGAACAATTTGCTTTCTAATCTGTTGATACTGGGAATTTCTTTCTTTTTTTACATAGGGCGAAACCATTTAACTCCTTTTTATGCACAGGCCTAATTATTAAATATGTTTGGTGTGTGGCGATGCAATGCCTGTTTGTTTTTACTGTTTGTTACCAGGCGCCCCAACGGCTTCAGGGTTACAATGTCAACAATAAACCACAAAGTGCCCCGGTTTGAATCTGGCCAGCCTTCGATGCATCTCTCTCTCTCTCTCTCCCTTGTTTCCTGTCCTCTCCACTCTTTCCTGCCTAATAATGTAAAAACATGTGAGAGTTAAATGTGTTTGTCGTCAAGTTTCTGCTCAGGTAGGTTAAATCCCACAGCAGCAAAGTTCAAGACTGGAGTTGTCATTTTTGTGACTTAAGTCTAACTCAAGTCTAAGTGTCAAGTCTTTAACTTTGACAACTGGACACAGACACACACACACAAATTCCACTGCCCCCTTCTCCAGCAGATTGTGCCTCATACTGCTTTGGTAGCCTTGGTTGCACTGGCTACAATAAAAAATAAAAAAAAGCAGAACTAGTCTTCAGTCACTCACGTTTTCATGACTCTTAATCAAGAATCTTAATCTCTTGAGTGCTCCATGGGAGTTATTTTCTCCCACTCAAAGTCACTGGAATGTGCACAGCTGCAGTTCAAGCCTCGACTTTGAGGCATTCACCTTACGTCCCCCTTCCCCTCGCCTCTTCGTTTTATTTCTCCCTAGTCCACCGTAGCTTAAATTACACACACAGTACTTAACATACTGTGTGACACGTACAAATTCGCCAGCACAAACCGGAGACACTACACAGAGTTGCTGTCAGCGCTGAAGGTTAATTGAAAGCCGCTCTCTCTCTCTTTCTCTGGCTTTCTTTCTTTGTTTTAGCCCTTCAGTAATACACACAGCCCTGCTCCTTCTCCTCCTCCTACTCCTCCTCCCTGGGCTCCAGGCTTGGCTTGCATCCTGGGCTTTGGAATTCATGTGTCCCGCCCTATCGATTTGCTTTCATTTTTTTAAGGTCAGAAGCTGAAATCTTACACAATGAGGCATGGAGGGTCAAAACCAGACCATTACTTACAGTGTTGGGAGAGAAGGCAGAAAGAGAAGTTATCCAAGGGGAAAGAAAAAGGCCGGAAGAGTCCCCTGGGACAAGGAATGAAATGGGTGCTGACGGTCTCAGAGGAATAGCGAATGTTGGGTGGAGGGTGGGATGGGATTTAATGTTGTGTTCTTGTGGATTTAATGGTGGGGTTTTTTTTGTGTGTAATGTATAAAGGGGGTTCTACTCTTGTACTCTTGAGGAGTGTTTAGATATGTAGAATAAGCAAAATGGAAACGAACTGCCAAACAAACAGGCTCTTCTAATGCTTGTGTATGTTTCTACATGTGCAGTGTACATGCGTGAGGGCACTATGTAAACGTGTACAAGCGTGGGAGTGAAATTAGCAAGCACACATGAGCTTTTCCCACCAGAAACGTTTCTCGCTTTTCGTATCGTAAATCGAATTCTCTCTTGGCTTCCTCTGGTCGCCCAACTGGAGGTTAATAACCGAGCTTGTTTCTCTTTCCAGACGGTTCCGTGACTGCTGTTTACCCTCAGCCTGTCAGCCTGTAAGATCCGGCTTCTCAAATATATAATAAATACAGGCCTCATGTGTCAGAATGATGAGGATTGAATACAGCACTTGAAAAGGGGTATTTCAGCAAGAGAGGGAAGGGAATGGAAGATTTAGAGAAAGGGAGGTAGAGACAAAGACAAAAAAACATTGAACGAGTTAAAGAGAGAAATAGAAGAGAGTGTGGGAGACTAGCTGGTTATGACACTTCAAAAACCTCCAGGTGGTAGATGAGAAAAACCTCCATTCTCCCTCCTCCCTACCCAGCTGTGACATGCCACTACAGAGGCTTACTGGGGATTTCAATTTGCTGCACTGTATTTTAGATGGGCAGAACGGTTTACACAGGACCAATTTACCGAGCCAGCCGTGCAGGGGGGTTCACAGCCTCCATGACATGCCAGGGAATGTTTATGAGTGTATTAAGTGAGGATGATAAATCTAGCGTACGTTACATAGGCTGCAGCCATACAGCGCTGCACTGTATATTCACACACCCACACACGGACCATAGCGAGCCCTCTCTGTCACCGAGAGCAATATGTAGACCTGAACTGTATGTGTAGTTATTTACATGTTCATGTAGATGATTCAATGGTTGATTTAACTTAATAAGTAGGAGATTTCAACATATAAGTAACACATAACCCTTCCGTTTATATATATAAAAATCTCAACATTTCAAGATTGTGGTTTTGTAGTGAATAAACCTTTATTACAATTATATTAAACATTTCAATTCAAGACCTGTTTATGATGCGGCAACTCCACAGATAGCACCTGGAAAGTTGGTTTTCCCATTTCTCCAAAGTTGATTATGTGAAAAAATGTTAAATATACTATGTGAGTTCACAATATTCTGCATTATTTGGAATGAAAGCAGGAATGTGGCTTCCCTGCCTTTCTCTCTTCCTCCCTGCACTCTGCAGGGCAGGACTGCGACTAGAGGAGAGGCGGCTGTGCACCACCGTGGTAATTGGCCTTGATTTATAGGAGGCCAGAGCAGTCACCGAGAGCTAGCTCACCACTGGCAAGAGGCCAGACAAGGCCACGCTGTCAATATCAGTAAACCAACCCGGCCCAGCCCAAACCCCCACGGCCAGGACGGCACTACACGAGATCAGCTGTCAACGTGCAGGAGGGTCCGCGTGTGAGAGAGCGCTGGTTGGTGTGTGCATGCGGATTTCCTGTTCTATGCGCTCCTGTGTTTGCGTTCAATGAGTCACTCGAGTCAGACACACACACACACAAGAAAACCTGCCAGAAAAAATGACAAGCAGTCTCCTTAAATTGAAGAAAAAAGCCTCTCAGCTCATCCTCCATTAATTCATGCTGGCAAAGTCTCTGCAAAGACTCTTAAAGACAAGCATAGTCCCAGAGGCATCCCTTCCAAACTGCCAGAACTAACAGCTAGCTCAGCGGTCGGCTGCATTCACAATAGCTTCTAAGCACGAAAGGAACACAAATCCCCCATCCATTCTGGATAGCTGCTTCAAAACCTTTAGCCTTTAAACACCTGTTTTGAGAACCGCCACCGCATCTCAATGTGGAGAGAAGAGGGAGGGACAGTGAAAGACAGAAGGAAGAGAGCTATTGCCTCTCCTCCTTTTGCCTCTCGGTTTCATGCCTCACGCTTTCTCTCTTTGTCTGTGCCTGTCGAGGTAAACCCACAGCCAGAGGAGTGAATAGCAAATCATCCCCAACTCACCTGGGAATGCAACGCTGTTGATTCTACAGCCAAATGTATCCTAATAGGGAAGACTGAGAAACTGAGTGTAAGGAGGAGAGAAGGTGGGGAGGGGGTGGTGAGAGATGCAGTTACAGGTATGAAGGAGTTGAAGCCAAGGCCTGAGAGAGCAGCCAAACCAGAAAGCACGGAAGAAAAACAAAGAAATAGAAGAGAAAAGAGTGAATGAGAAAAAGACGGATTAAGGTACAGGAGTTATTTTGACTGTCTGATTGTCTCTGGGTTTCCACTTGCCTGCGGGCCTTCTTCCTGAGTAAAAACTAGAATAAAACCCTGGGATCTGGGACGGTGGTAAGCCAAAACTGCTGTGGACAATGACACAGGGGGCTAATTTTAAAAATGCTGATTGGTCCATCTTTAGTATCTCTCAAAGAAGGAGATGGAGCTCTTTCCTTCTTCCTGTTTCTCTCTCTCTCTCTCTCTCTCTCTCATTGCTAACTGCCTTATTCACCAACTCTCTTTCCTTCTCGCTCTCTCTTTGGGCGGCAGATAAGGGCGGGATGTTGTCGTCCGTGTCAGGACCCATGTGTCTGGATACAGATCCCCAGAGTTAAAAAAGGAGCCATATCTTTTCCAGAGGGGAGAGATAGGATGCATACATATTATCTGACAGAGGACAAGAGCTATGGAGGTAAACAAGGCGTGCTTTATGTAGCATCACTTTTTAAAAACACTGAGTCATATGTTTTAGCTGCAAGGGGGTGACATAATGGGAAAATAGTATGGTGTGAAATGCATCATTTTACTAAAAGAAATCAATCAGAAATGGTGCATTCTTTTAGAAAGCAATATAACTTGTTCGTATTAAAGCTTGATTGTAAAAAGAAATGCTGTTATTTCCTGTTGCAAATCTGGCATCCAAAGATAGCACAAGGATGGAATTGGAATTAGTGCTTTTTAGAATGAACCTTTTTTAAGCTGCTTATTTACACTTCTTTGTAGAAATTTAATTGGTACTGTCATCTGGAGAAGAACTGTGGGATCAATAATTAGTCACGAATCACCACAGTTTAGAGGACTAAAAATAAATATGTGCAAGGTACAGAAATGCAAGCGTATGCCCTAGAAAATAGTTTTTTTTTTTTAAGAAGGCTTTTATCAGGAGAGAAGCAAGAGAAGGTGTAGGGTAAAGAGTGGAAGGCATCATATCAAATATATAATAACTCAAAAATGCCTGTATTATTATTTATCTATTATTACAAATTAACACTGAGACCTCTTATACAGCCCTTGGCTGCAGAGCTGTAGGTCTGGTGAAGTGTTTAATAACCGTTTAGTTCTCATGACAATGTGTTTCCTCCAGAAAGGATGTCAGGAAGTTTGTGGTATCACCAAATTGTTGAATTATTTCCTAAAAGTCAAAATGTGAGAAACTGACTGTGAACACTTGAAGGTCAATTCCCCCCCTTTTTTCTATTAAACGTTTGAAACCACTTCTTGTGAGTCAAGGAATGCACATTTGACAGAGATTCTTACAGTTTGAATTTGAGCAGAAATGAAGAGCTTCTTCTGTTCAAACAATTTAAGAATGCGATTCCAACATGTTACTGTAAGCTAGTAACTCCCTCAGAGAGGTCCTTCATCACGCCAGATTCTTGTTTAGTTTCTACAAATCAAGTAGGACCTGGGACAAACACACATTTCCGGCTAGAAGATACAACGCACACTGCATTAACAGAACAGGTTGGTCACCAGGCCCACACAAAAATCTACATAAGCGCACTGTAAGCTCCTATGTTTATACCACTTCTCTGACAACCATAAACTTGATTCTCTGCGGACATTAACAGTCACTGGTGTTTAGGTGACATAACCGGGGCTGAGGGGTGTTTGTGGAAAGCGATTACGATGGATTGGCTGCGGGTGCGGTGAATGCCGCACAGGGATCCGTAAAAAAAAAAGAGCAGAGACCGAGCCGTGGGCAGAGCCAAAGTGAAACTCGATGGACATAAATATTTGGGCTGATTTGTCATCATTATGGCCAGCTGGGTCTGTTTGCGAGCTAGCCAGTGTGGGAGTGGAGACTGCAGGATGGATGGAGCGAGAAAGTGGGAGGACAGAGAGACTCATTTAAAGACAACCACGAGAGGGATGGAGGATGATGGGAAGTGTGGAGAATTTTATAAACTTTGGTCTCAAACTGAACCTGAGCTGGCAGCCACAAAACTGATGGCTGAACGCACTGTGTATATATTCATAGACAAATAATGGTGTCAGATTGGTCCCGTGGGTCACTCATTTAACCAAACCCTCAATTTTGAGCGTGCAGGCGTGGTAAATGGAAATGTATTATTAATCAATTAATCATTTAGTCAATAAAATAACACATAAAAATCACATAACTTCTCAGTACTTAAAATGACCAACAGTCAAATTCTCAAAGATATTTATTTTGAATGATATCAAATAGAAAAAAGAAGTAAATCCTCACACCTGAGAATGTTGAATCAGCAATCTGTTGTCAATGTTGGACCATAAATGTGGTCATTGTCTGAACTTGCTGAAGCAGCCAATTAAGGTTTTTTAAATACCGAGCCTTGCGTCAGTATTTCAGTGCATTTCATGTTTTTGAACAATATGCTGCCTGGCAAGCCCTCCCTCACCAGAGCTCAGGACCCAGAGGACCCGCTGTGTAAAACTGAATTGGGGGTTTACACCCCCCACCCCCCGAGACACACACACACACTCTCCGTCTCTAATTGGGCACATTCTTTAGGAGTCAGTTATGTTTTTCGCAGGAAGTGTAAGCACAAACAGAGGACTGTGGAAGACGGAGAGGAGAGGGAGAGGAGAGTGGGGTTGGCTCTTTTTCAGCGTGACCTGTCTTTCACTGAGACAAATGTCTACCAATCCAGTCACGCACATGGACTGGCACCATGCCCTGAAATGTTCTCATAGGCTGCATAAAAGGATCGAAAGTAAGAGAGAGAGACTGAATAACGAACACACAACTGTGAGTCTCTTTCCCTTTTTGACTCTCCCTCAAAAATACATCACAGCCTCCTTTCAAATATACCGTATCATGCATGTTAGTTCTAGTTCCACTGGCCTTTGTCTGGCAGTCCAGGAAGTTGAGTGACTGCTGTTTCTAAATGACCAGCAGTCTGACCAGTTGATGAGAGTTACTGCTGAAGTGGGGAGAAGAGAGAGAGAGAGAGAGAGGACAGATTGATAGAGAGGAAGCTTGACCTGTCCCAGAATACTATTTGTTACGGCATTCTCCAGACAAACAAATTTACGTCTCCTCTTCCAGAAGGTCAGCTGTGCTCAAATTCATAAATAAGGCTGTAATTGGTGCAGGAGCGGCAAAGAGGCTCTAAGGTCCCCAACAGCCAAGTGCGTGAGTTACTGCCTGAGGCCGACCTCAGTGTGTGTTTGACTGTGTGCCCACAGCCATATGTTAAAGATAGTACGTACTGTTTGCATAACTGAGCGATGATGACATTGCTTTTACAAACTGCAGACTCACACAGCATTTTTAGACATTAAAAGACTACTGGAAGCAGGTATACCTCAGTAAATACTTTAACACACTTAACACTAACAGCGGGTGTAACACAGTGTGTATGTCAATAGATGTATGCTTCGATCATTGACCTTCGTCAGGCATCCAATTCAAAATATGTTACAGCATCTTTATACTAGCAACAGGCTGCAACGACAAATTAAGTGAGGTCAAATTGCAAACACCTATGACAATTATCACATCAATAACTGATATAAAACCTTCTTAAAATGAATGCAAAATCTATACAATTCAAATAAAAATACATTCAAATAAGAAAGAGAGAAACATTTTGATGGGCAATACAAAAAAAGCAATTGTTATCAAAAAGAGAAGCTCAAATAGGGGACAGGAATAAACAGCAACAGTCCACGTCTCATATTCAAACGGGAAATATCTTCATAACCTTGGAGAAAAACAAATCAAACAAAGAATATGAAGAAAATAGTCAAATATTAGACTATTTACTTTTAATTATTTACTCAATATCTTTTATCCCATTTTCATTTGTATTCTATTGATTTTTACATATATTGTTTGCCTCATTTCAAGATTGTTTTTATCAATTATTGATGTGGTAATTGTCTCAGGTGGTGTCCTATTTATTACTTGGTGCTTTAATATTAAGGTGTCGCTGATTGTGAATTTGATGCCAAACAAAAAGGTCCATAAAACATATCTCCAATAAAGTCAGTAGTCACTTCAACCTATTCTTTCACATGATGTAATTATACTGTTGTTCCTATCTACTAGTGTATTGGATCATTTTTCTGCACCTTGTTGTGTGTACATACTGAATGTTAATGTCTTCTACACGCCTGTGGAGAAATTCAGTCCCTACACACTACACACTTTTCTTGGACGTTGCCTTGTGACATGCATGAATGTGCACACGCTTACACACGGTCACGCACACACAGGTGGATTAAGACACACAAACAAGTACAAAAACAAATATATAATAATATATATGAACGCAACATGAAAAGATAAAATCCGCACAGATGCAGATTTGTATAGAATTATGCACAGGAGAGAAGGCAAATCCTCTTCTCTTTGAATATTAATTTTCTTTCACATGCAAAGTAGTTTCACTGGGTCTGGAATGTCACTTTTGGCCCCCAAGGAATATACTCACTGAAGCGTTTCTGACAATTGCCAGACTAAATACTGGCACTAAACACCAGCCACTGTTGCGGCAGGAGGGCTTGAGACAGCCATAACAAATCAGCTAGGGAACGGACAACGGTCGGTTTGTGAAGGTTTATAGGGTTATTTTATGACGTACATCTGAAAAACATATCCAGGGATTTTGCGCAGGGATCCTAACCGACGTGCTGTAAAATCAGGTGTACAAGCAGCAGCAGGAGGAAGGTGGTGATGCTGATGTTTAAAAGCTTAAAAATGGACAACCAGATTTGTAATACAGAAAAATGTAAATTTGGCCGTTGATTATAACTTAAATGTTTCGACTCTACAGACCTAATTTCAGTGAGGCACAAAGTAACTCAGGTTTCCAGTTATTTGTCTATATAACGGGGGGGGGGAAACATGATTGTGTGAAAAACAAAATGGCTTTGAAATGGTACATTATACAGCCATTCTCTAATTGCGAGGCAAGCTGTAAATGAGATTTTGATGGATGTGAACTTCTGGATGAGTTGGAGAAAAGGTCAGGCAGCAGCAGGCAATCAAACCAACAAGAATGTTAGTTTTTTTTAAATGAGGGGAAAAAATAGCAAGATGACAAAATCCTCTTCTACATTTTTGAAAATGACTTTTGTATCCAAATATTTGCACTACAAATGTTGTGAACACTTTACAATGAAATTTAAAAGCTTCGTCAACACCTTAAAATTCAATCTAGTTGTGGGATCGTATATATGGTGATTTGAAATGATCCATTTTAATATCTGTTGTGATTCACATCAAATCGTGACGTCCTGTGGCTATGTTGTATTTGTGAGGTATTAACATTCGAGTGTTCATCAGTCACTGATACATACAGTAAATTGCATGCAAGTTTATACTTTGAAGAAGGCTGATAGTGTACTTCAGGCATTGACTCATTGTCTTTACTGAACAAGAGCACTTCTAACTAATATATTTCCATTTGGTTCTCGATCACAGTCCCAGCACTGTGTTTGGACGAAGGCTAACAGTTTCCTCGTAGCCTAAGTAGCTTGGTTTTACTGCTAAACTACCGTACTGTGGCCCATCTTGCCCCTCTCTCTAACCTAATAACTGAATCCATCCCCTGCTAGTCCCCCATCCATCCTCTCTTCACCTTCTCCAATCCCTTTAGTCAGCTCTCATCAATCCCTAAATCCATCCCAATCCTCATCTGGCCGCTCGTCCTCCATTTCTCCTTCCTGCTCCCCTTCTCTCTTCTTTCTCTTCTGAGTCTCTCTCCTGCTTCCCTCCGCCCCCTTTCTCCTCCTTGTCTAACAGCCATTGGGGAGTTTTTACATAGTGTTGAGCAGAGTTTAGTAGGCCAAAGAAGACGCTGTGCCAGATTCTGCACAGTGTGTTAAGCAACTATCGCCCTAGAAGGAATATCAGCATTACTCAACACAAAAACCCCTGTATCTGCCTGCCTCCTTGGGCCTAAGCTCACACACTGCAAAGGCTGCTGTCAGCAGCGGACGGCGAGGCTATGCAGGGGATTGTTTTACTCAGGGTCAATGGGAGAACAATGCCGCATTGTAACATCTCTGGAATCGCCGCTTGCTATTCTGCCTCTGTGCACCTGGATATGTCATCCTAAGAATGATGTGTCAAGAAAAGCATGGTTTTCACATCAAAGACAAAGCTCAAATATAAGCCCCCACACACACTTTTATTTGGGGGGGATTTACTATCCATCAGTGTATTTCAGTTTTCATTTTCAACACAGGTGCTTTCAGTATTTCTGTTGATTTGGCATTTTGGCATGACCGCTGAGTTAGGGACCCTTCAGAAGCGCCTCTTCAAGTGATTTAGAGGAGGAGAGTCAGCCTCTTCTGGGCAGGCCATCCCGAGCTGTCAATCCCATGACTTACTGGAAACCAAGGCGAATGATCTGTGCTTCCCAGCTCTCACAAGCAGAGTTCAATCAGTGCGGGTGTGGACCTTTATCCAAAAGTGTCACAATCGCGTGATAAATAAAGTGAGCACTGTCGGGCAAGCCAGCCAGCGCAAGAGATGTAAGACGTGAGACAGCAGGGAGGGGGGTCAGAGAGAGAAAGCAGAGAGAAGCAGAAAAAAAGAGAGGCAACAGAGAGAGAAAGATGGATAGGGATGCAGACGTCTGCCAAAGGAGATGCAGTGTCGGAGTTGTCCAAACCTTGGTAGTGTGATTTATTAATGAGATAAGTCACCATGGCTGTGGAACAGGTGAGTGTAATGGTGTAATGTTTCCCCCTTGCCTGACTGCTTGCCTCAGTGACTCTGACCTGCTGTGCTCTCGTCGAGCTGCTGGAAGAGTTTAATGCATGCAACACTTGGACGCGATAAGAGATCACAGCCAGTACAGATAAACACAGGCCATCTGGGTTCAAGCAGGTCAGAACAAACTCAGCAACACTTCAAGTCTTTAAGTCTTTCTATATCTTCAAAAGGTAACTAAAGGTATTCATTCGTTCCACTTCATGGTAGGTTAACACTGAAAAAAGTCAACGTTTGCAGTTCATTCATAAATGTTGCTGTGTGGCTTCAATGTGAATGTATAAGAAAGGAAAGTGTGTGTCTCTTGTTCACCACTCAGTCCTTCCTTACGTAGTGTATCTATCCATAAAGCTTCTCAGGAGTCTAATTTAGCATCACGGTGCAGGCTGAACGACCATCATTTTCAGGAAAAAGATGTGCAATTGCCCCATATCAGCAATACTGTTGCAAGCCACTTTATGAATCAAAGCCAGGGATTATGGTTCTTCCCTCTGACAATTGCTCAAGCTCTTTTCTAAGGCTCCCTTACTGAGATGCTCTCACTCAAAACAACTTTCTGAAAACACAGAGCAGCAATTGCAATAAAGGCCATTTGGACTACTTCTTTATCTAATGTTACCCTTGAGTCTAATGCATGCACTTTTGCAAGTAATTGAAAGATAGTTATTGGGATATAGAGCTTGTACTGTCGAATCCTCTCTCATCTAATGAATCTGACAGTTGGCTTTTTTTATTTTATTTTATTTGAAATCTCTCTTAATAAAAATGACCCCAGTTCATTTTTTCAAAATAAAAAAAGCCCTTACCGCTCTCCTTTAAGGTAAAATAACAACTGAGTTTATACATTCTTTTCAGCATTCTGCTTTTCCAGCCCGACATAATATTTTCATAAGCCAGAGCAAATTGTGAGGAGACATCAAAGATGAAAATCAGAAGTGGTCCGGCCTTTTGTACTTGCTAAAAGGTTTCTAAACTATTTATTTACCCTCCAATGGAGACGTTTCATGAGATGATAGCAGCGGACTGTTATTGTTGTGGTGTGTGGCCCTCCATTCTCTGGCTGAATGTGCGGGGCTGGGCTCGGCAAGGACAGCGCTCGCTCCATTGTACCGCCGCGCAGATTACCACATGAACAGGAAGCTCCTCGGACCAGTCGTCCGCCAGCAGCAGACCACCTCTTAAATACCCAAGACAGCGGAGTCATTGTGGGGCTGAATATGAAGGGGTCTGCCCACAACCATAGACGGACCATTACCATCACAATGACCCTCACGCTGTTTTGATTTTTTTTTTATATAACTGGGTGGCATTCCTTCCTTTTCGGTTAAGAAAGAATGTGCATAATTAATTAGTTACAGGCTGCTTCAGATCCCACAAGAGGCCCAACGTATCTTGCTAGAATCCCATCAGCCCCAGCATATCTTAAGACTCATCTTGAGGCTCATCAATCTCTTAAGTAGAACTAAGCTAAACTGCTCTGCTTCATACAGGTATCTCAATAATCTTTCACCAAAGAATACATAGTTACAAGAGTGTTTTCTGTAAGGCACAGGTTGAGGCAATTAAAGCACACGTTGAGAAAAGCAGAAAAAACTAAAGACCGTCAATAGACTGCCTGATGTTGTAGTGTGCAGTGAAGGCTACAGCTGGATGGCAGGTGTAGAAGAGACAAAAGATAATGAGGCTGAGTCACGATTTGAGAAAAGTAAACAACAGCCGACTGACAAGGAACCCGCACGCTGCAGATCCATCAGGACCCTTCAGTTCAAGTCTGGTCCGGGTTCTGGACTTTCTCCAGACTTTGTTTTTGAGAGAACATAACGGCTATCCTAAAGGCCTCTGATCGTGTGTGTGTGTGTGGGGGGGGGGGGGGGGGGGGGGGGGGAAAAATAAAAAAATAAAAAATAGGTAAGAAAAAAAGTAATTGCGTTAGTAAATTATTTAAAACCCAAAAACAA
>JAVQJD010025139.1:0-66931 GCA_036023655.1 Nannoperca australis | reverse complement strand
CCCCCCCCCCCCCCCCCCCCCCCCCCCCCCCCCCCCCCCCCCCCCCCCCCCCCCCCCCCCCCCCCACAGCACAGGTCCTTCGCTCATTATGCCACAGAAATCTGTTTAACCATCTCTGTCTAGGTGCAGTGGACGTTAGCTTGTTGTCTATCAAATTCAATTTTGAGAGAGTCAGACACTACCACGGCATTCAGGTCGAAGCAATTTCCTGAGTAATAAATCTCATATAACCAACCATAGCTCTCCATCAGCTAATAAACACATTTTTACTTTCCATACCCCTGTTTAAGTTGCTACTTGCAGCTCTCCGCCACCACACCGAACTCACCAACATCAATCAATCCTATCTGATGTCTTGTTACTGTTTTCCCATTAAAGACAGACAGTGTTCAATGAAATCTATAAGCAAAAGAGGTAATGTCTGCAAAACTAAGGCATATGCTCCCGTGGGCCCAAACTAGATCTCTCTACAGTGTCAGCACTTTCACTAGGAGGACAGCAAAGCTTGTCAGATTTGCCCTTTAGGCTAATCTTTGTAGTCAACTATTCTATCAGGATATCAATATGACAGACTTATTAATTACTTAAATTAACACAGAAGGAAAAGGGAGAAAGTTGACCAAATGCAAATTACTCTAGGGGTGGTGGATGTGGCAGTGACTTAGAAATGTTCACTTTGATGTTGAAAGTATGAATTAAACACTGGAGCCACTGAATTTATAGTAATTTAGGGAAATCAATTAACTTATAACTCCACACATACATTAGCTGCCACTAACAAGATAAATACGATAGATTTCGATTTGACCTACTAGAATACAAAGACTGTAAACACAAATCAATAAAAATGCCCGTAACTGGTAACTTTAAACAACACTGTTTAAAAAGCAGGAAGAGGGCAATATGATGAAAAACTGTCTGCGGAAAGTGCATTATGTAAATCGGTTCCTTCGTCATCAGATTTTTGGAATATGTTCAACTGATGTAACATAATGACCCATGTATTTTATATCAGGAGGCAATAAAGTTACTAAAGGTTGACAATGGAAATCAATGGATCATTTAATTTTGATGATCTATCTGACAAGAACCGTATGACTGTGATTCTGTGTAGTGGCTAGAGGAAATCACATGGATATGATGTTTCATGCATTTGTAGTAGTCAAACAAATGATAATTTTTGGTTGTTGTTATCATTGTTTTGTCTAACCAATTGTACAAACCTCATTATTACTGAAAATAAAATGAAATCATGTAAATAATAAAAAATCAGCATATCCTCACATTTGGGAAACTGGAACCATGACATGTTTGGCCTTTTTTCTAGAAATAGAAATGACTAAACATAGTTTTAAATTAATTTTCTGTCAATCAATTAATGAACTAATCTTTTCATCTGTACTGTTTTCTGTACAGAAATCCTTATTCACAGTTATTTTTTTGATTTGCCTAGACATGACTAAATGGAATAAGAAAAAGCCAGTGCACGTTGTCCCTTGGAATGAACTGTTTAACAGGCAACTCTCAAACAATATAGCCAGAAGTAAATAAAGTACTAAATAGGAGAGCAGAACTGATTTTCGGTTTGAAAGTCTCAAAACTATGGAGAGAGAGACACACACAAAGAGATTGTTTCAATGCCTACACCTGCGGTACAGTATTTGCAAGTTAAGTGCCGACTTGTGTGACATATTTTCTGTGATTGCAATTGTGTGGTGGGTTTAAAAGATGCGCTGGGACTCACTCAAATAATGAGGTCTCCCTGTCGCTCGGGTACATTTTGGCTCAGTTGTTTGAGCTCAGACGCTTTTTTATTTAATCTTATTTTATTTTCACAAAAATACAAATAAGTAGGAACAGCAATAAAACAGCAACAACCCAACAATAAAATGAAGTTGAAAGAAACAGAAACACATATTAAGGAGGGTTGAAGGAGTAATAGAATAAAGTAAGTGACCCTATTTGAGGTTCTGCCAAGTTTTCATAGTGTTTACACAATGAATAAAATAGCTGTGTAATTGCTCCTGCCTTCCCAGAACATAGTGATCAACATCAAAATTAACTTCTTCACATTCTTACATATTTGGGGGGTCTCTGGGGTCTCTCAAAAAACATTTAAAGTCATATATAATGGCCCTGCCAATATATATATTCTTTTTTGTGTATATTAGGAAGACTTATCATAATAGCATTGATTGTATTTGCCAATGCAAGATATCCTCTTGATGGCCTTAACTTATTTGTGTTTGTGTGTTTGCAGTTAGGAAAAATAGTAAAAAGATGCAATACCATCAACAATAGTGCAGGAAACATTATGGAATACATTTTGAATCCAACAGCTCTGACTCTTGCTTCACACCAGTATTAGGGTAAGTGTGCATCAAGTGGGTAAAGTGTTTAAGCTACTATCTTTTTTACCCTTATGCCTAGGAGAGTGAAAATGCCTTCGGACTGCTTGACTACTAATGGACCATAGAACTACTTAGTGACTATATTGTCAGATTTGGCAACTTGCAGGACTCTTTTAACAACTAGCTACTATTCCTTGAAAAGGTTCAGCAAATGTGCAGTCCATTCTACTACCTGTGGTTCAGTTATATTGGGAGAGAGCAGGCACATTCAGTCGACCATTCGAAACTTACTTGGGTAAATGATTGCAGAGTATTGGTATCAGTGGCATTCATGAACACTGCATGTTTTACTTGTTCAGGTCACTCTATTGTGTGTTACAAATGGGCTGCACTCATGATCTGAGAAAAAGTAGGCTTGCTTAGTCTTTTTCAGAAGAAACACGCATGTGCCTGTTTACCAGGTGGCATGTGAATGTGCACCGAATTACTCAAGACTGCAAGTGTGAGTACCGGGACAGATCATGTGAGTGAATTCTTCAGCACCATGGAGAAAAACACAGAGAGAGTGAGTTTGAATATTTCAGCACCATGGAGAGCGACGTAGCGAAAGGCTGGCGCTGTGTCCCCTTTCCATATTAATTCTAAGCAAGTTTGGAGCAAGCAGTATGGTCACACCGGAAAAGTGAGAAATAATAAGTATAAAAATGTTGTATTCATTTTTTTTTTTTGGTGCGCTGACGGGCACTCAATTTAAGTATTTTAAGAATTAAATATTTGGTAAATAATTTTGCTTTCTCTTTTTCAAGTTTCCAATGTCACTATATGATTGATCTCGTGTTTTGTATTCTTTCCTGTTAATATAATGCTAAATGAGGCTATATTAATTTCTGGGATACTAATTGCAAAAACATAATATGCCATTTGCTGATGAAGACCATTTGATAACACCAAAAGATCCAGCACAGCTACTAAATAGACCTTAAAGTGATATTATTTTGTTAGGCACTGTTTCCACAGTCAGGAATAAACTTTGAACCTCATAAAAAACATGTTTGGGAAAATATATATGTAATATAAATAATGCAAACATATGTAAATAATGTGGCTACAGATTTGATCAGATACACACATCTGTTCATTTACTTAGTCATGCTTGTTTATATGACTTTTTCACCAAAAAAAGGCTAAAAAAAAAAAGTTAAATGTCCAAAGTATGTAATTGAAGACATCTAAACTCTGACTCTCACTATTTCAGAATGCACTTATTATTACAACCGTAGATTAATATTATAATATTTTGGAGGGTTTTTGACGATACATAAAGACATGCGACACAAAAGCCTAGATAATGACTAGCATGCTGACTCCACCTCATATATGTGTCTTTAAAAGGACGTGTGCTTATCCGTGTTTAGCCCAAGTGATTTGTTGTCCCACATTGTGAAAACAGAGGGATGTGCGTGAGGAGCCGAAAGATGTCATTCTCTCTACACCTGTGCTGCCGCCTCCTGGACGGACGCGACTCCTTTGCAGCGACTGTATACTATAAGTGAACGGACAGCTTATGAGCCCCACTCAAAGCGAGAGATCCACACATAAGGAGCGGGATGGCGAGGATACTACTGCTGCACCTTCGCGTCTTTCTCGCGGGGCTGTTATTAACAGAAACCTTGACAGTCCAAGCAAACATAGGGGCGACATCGCCTGACGAAGAGAGGGACAAAGAGAGCGACGCGGAGGCGCCGTGTGAGGTGAAAACCGTTACCGTCTCTACCCTGCCCGTGCTCCGGGAGAACGAGTTCAGTTTCACCGGCGGAGCCTCGGGGAACGTGGTCGGAGGAGGGGGTGCCGCTGGAGCAGGTGGTGCTGGTGGAGGAGGAACTGGAGGAGGAGGAGTTGGAGGAGCAGGAGGAGGGGGAGAATCCCGACTCCTGTTATTCGTTAGGACCGACCTACCTGGGCGAATTTCCGTAATGGATGATCTTGACAACACTGCTCTCCCCTACTTCACTCTCGGTAAGAACTGCTTTGGTACTGTGTTCCCCTTCCACGATGAGAACCAGTCAACCTAACTGCACATTTGTGCGCATAGGGACCATGCACCCACTAGTAGGCTGTGTTCACCCAGTGCTACATACCCACATCATGTGGCTACTCCCTGGCGTTTAAGCCCCTATCCTGTTTCTGTTACCTTGTTTGGATCTCATGGCAACTATGATGTTGTCTATTCAGCATGAAAAAATCCAGGTAAACATCCGTACGATTTCCCTTTCCCCCCGTTTTACTTACAACACTGCTGCTTGTGCGGAATACGAACTACCACAAAGTAGCCTGCCACTCATTTAAGTGGCACTCTATTTCCATCTCTCACCCTCTCCTTCGTACTCACTCTCTCTTTCTGTCTGGCTTTCCTATTTTGTGGTTAAATGTGATTATGACTTTAAATTACATGCATGGCCTAAGTACGGTGCTCCAATCAAGGAATGCAATTTGGCCCTGCAAATATACATGAAATTGGTATTTTATTCTCACTTGAGCATATAATTCATAGCACACATGCATTGCTGGGGGTATAAGTTTAACAGAATAAAATAGATAGATATAAAAGGGTTTTAAAGGAGCCTACACATCTCCTTTTTTTGTGTTTAGTCAGAGAAATCAAATCAAATCAAAACAGCACAGCACAAAACTGATATTTGACAGGTCATCTTAAGTTCCCCTGTGAAAGCCATTGGTTTTAAAATGGTCTTGGGAATGGCCTCGCTGATTGAATAATCATAGGGGACATAATAACTGGGGAGTATTTCTGCCTTTCACTAATCAGAAAATATATTTGCATTGTAAGAGGAGAAGACTGAATAGAGGGAACTTGCTTACCTTGCTTTCTCCTTATTTTTCCACTTATGCCACAGAGTCGTGTGAACGGTGGATGTTCTTACACTTGCCCCTTTGGTGTGTGAGCCCAGCAGCTGTTTTTTATGACTGTGTATTTGCAGATGGAGAATGTTCGGCACCTAATAATGTTTGTTAAATGCAATAAGCCACACAACGTGGACCATAATTGCAAAATGGCTGTATGTTTTTCTGTTTCCAATTAATTCAGGGCAACTGCATAGGCTCAGTATGATAGACAACCTGTTATATGGCAAATACAAAGGTGCAAGACCTAGTGGAGGTCAGTGATGTGGGTACTGAGAGAATCCATGTCTCATTACTACAGTTTATGGACTGGCTTGCCATCTTCTTTTCTTTTTCTCTCTTTCCCTGGTCTCAGTTTCATTGTCTGTATGAAGAGTGCCGACTAAACTGGCGGGCAGGCAGGCTGAGGGCTGGAGCATTAAGCTAGTAAATCACTTTCTATTCTCATTAAGGACAGCCGTTGACTGGTGAGAAAGGCCTCTCTGTCCTCCCAGTCAGCCAGCTAGCAAATTTGCTGCTTCACCCTTCCAGTGCATGACTGCATGCTGTGGAGGGAGGAGGAGAAATAGGGTTTTAATAGTTTTAATGCAAGCTATGCCGTCATGTTCGCTCTTGCCATTGACAACATTTTGAAAGAGTTTTGCAAGTAGCTGTATCTATGACAAAACATTATGTTATGTTGTGTGACATTAAATAGCAATTTATACCATTAAGAAGAACACCAGTAGCATATGTTTCTTGTTTAAATTAATGATATTTTCATTTTATGTCGTCTGCCAGGAATCAGCGATATTCCAAAAGGAACAAAATACTTCTCTGTTTTCATATCAAAACGTAGCTTTTCACGGCAAGCTGATATTGTTAGACACCTGCTGAGCACCGTATGTCACAACACTACCACACACCAAAAGCTAATGGTGATGTGAAAACCCTTCGATTTTTATAACTGTGTTAAGATCCGGGCACAGGAGTGCAAGGCAGAAGTGGACATTTTGGTGTCACCTGCGTTTCCTTTGTATTCGGCATTCAACACCATAACGCTTTAGGACATCTTGACGGCTTTTTTCTTGATGGATGTATTAGTGGCTCAGTTCTGCTCAGTGAAATGAAATGTTGTTTTTGACATCATAAAAACATACAGTGTTGTTGATTTAGTAGAACAAAATGAGCAAATTGAATTATATTCTGTTTGTGTGTGTATAATTTTGATGCTACAAAAGCATGGACATGGGCATTGTCATTTTTCATTTATTCCTTTTTTTCATTTTATGCTTTTATACACTGTGAACATGACATAGGACTGTATAATGTGCAGACTGTATTGGATTGAGGAAAGCAACCACCCACACTCTATTCTGTTCTTTTAATGTCTGTTGTTCTGTAGTAGGTGTCTTTACACTTGAAACACCTGTATGATCTTTTTCCCACTTATGTTAGAAACAGATTAACAGACTCTTTTTTCATGTGTGTCTCACTATGTTGTTTTAACACGTACTATCTGTGCCTCAGTCAGGGTTTACCACTGTGCTGCACATGACTGACCTGTAAAGGTGCACACAATGTGATACATTACCTCCTGACAGAAGCTGTACTTATTTCCTTTCATATAAGAACATTCACTTACTGTTTTTTGAAAATGGTACCAAAGAGATTTCAAAGTACTGCGGTATACCTTATTAGCCAAATGCCATCCAAACCCATAATGAGCATAGTCTAGTGTCGGTTTCTTCGATGCTGTCAGATGTCCAATTGTTTTGTCGAACCAACGTCAAAGGTTAGTGAAGAGGGGGAGAAAGGATGGCAAGTCCCCTTCCTGCTGTGGCCTGCCTGCTCGGCTTTGATTTATTACCTCAAGTGTCATGGAGAATGGATGAGCAGAAAGGGCAGTGCAGAGGAAATATACAGGGGTCCTTCCCCTCCCCCTTTCTTGTTTTGTTTTCTTATCCCTGTCCTTATGTATAAAAATAATAAGCCAAGAGTTAGAGAAACCAATGTATTCAATAAGCCCACAGCCTATATACCTGTCCTTATCTTTGGTAACATGATGTGCATTTGCTGATATATGTTATTCTTTTGGTGTGGGCACATTTAAGAACGTATGAGAAAAGGTTTTGTATTGAAGCCACATTCAAGGAATTCAGTGTTTACATTTTCAGCCTCAGGGCTTTCTTTCACTTTCCTAGGAGCTCACCTTTTTGAAAACCTTCAGGCACTTAACACGAGATTGAAGACATTCAAATGTCTCACTGTCCTTTATCATCTCTGTTCATTGTATTGCACCACATCTTTGTCTTTTTTTTTCACATTTTAACGATTTCTGGCATGTCAGCCAGCCTTTTCCTCTGACTCCGTCTCCCCTCTCTACCCCGCTGTACTTTCTAAGCAGGAGTTACAGCAAACCCTGCTTGCTTATAGATGGGAGATTAAAAGCAACAGTGGTAAAGTGAAGAAAAAAAGAATGCCTGCACTGGAGCACACTGTTCCCTGTGGCACAGAACATGTACACACTGCACTACATCTCAATCTTATGTCAGGGGTTGAGCTTAGCACCGCTGGACAGGCAATGAAGAGGGGGATAAGGTCAACAGGAGAAATGGGAGTTATTACATGATGTGTAGCTGAGATGAAGGTGTGAGGTTTTGTAAGGACTTTTAAAATGTTAGTATAGCACTTAATTTAGCACTGTTCTGAACGGAGTGTAGTTAGGAACACTGCATCCAGCTGATATACAGAGGTCAATAAGAGACCATAGAGAATAAGACCCACGGTGGAGCTTGTGTGGGCCATCAAATTGTCTATTTATCATATCTTGACCTGCTATAATAGACCTATAGCTGGTTGTCTTTTTAAGATGAATGCTCTACTACAGGCAGTCTCATTTGTAATGTGAATTCTGTTCCTAACCACATTTTGTACATGTAATCTCCCTGCCACATTGTTTTCAGTCTCATGTCTTTTGGTTTGTTCAGACACAACAAAAATGGCAGGTTTACAACAGAGAAGAAGCTCTGCAATTGGTTTTGATCATTGCACAGTGTTTTGGCTGGCAAGCCGAACTGCCCCTCTTCTGCTAAGTAGTTGTGAGAAATGTCTCACAGAAGGGTTGGCTGCAGTTAATATCACATGATACATCTAGTTATCCATATTTTTTCTTACTTCTTCTAACTTTGTAAGTGTGTGTCTGCTTCCACTGTGATTTTTTGCTATCTCATCGGATGTGGATGTAATTAAACGACCAGGGTGCATATGTATTTAAAATGCACACAAAACACACAAAAACATGTATTTCCTACACATGAATTCATCTTTATGAAAGTGTGCATTACGAATGTACATTTTTATACCTCTGAAATGTGTACACAAAGCTGTGTCACGTAAGCCATTTGTGATATGTTGAAAGGTCATTTTACTGAGCGTATGAAATGTTTTGCAGTCCACACAGCTACAGCAATATACCAATCCATTATTACCATTATTATTTTTAAAATATGATACTTTTGAGTTTTGATGATAACCATGAGATACCACTGCTGATGATGGGCATTGGGAAGGATCAATGACTCAGGGTCACAGCCACGGCTTTGTGTAGCGTTGTGTATAATGGTGGCGACCGTGACATCGTCAAACAGCTTTGCCAATGCGACATAAGATGTGTGAGATGTGTGGTCCTTGGCATAAAGTCTCTGGAACTATACTTGAGCGATGAAAAGCGTTCTTCCGAAAGATGTCCCCACATTTAGTGTTCTGATGATGGTGGTGGAAAGTGCTGTCAAACACAATGGTCCAACATCTCCCATTTGTGTTCCATTGGGTTGAGATCTGGTAATAACGGCAATAGCATATGATTCACATCATTTTCATAATCAGCAGTGACCCCATATATGGAAGCATCTGCATTCACTGTTTCTGCACACATTTGTTCAGGTGTTTCTTTAAATTTCCTGACAGTAAAATTGCGCTTTTTCTTTGTTCTTTTCATTTACAGGTTTAAAGAACAGAAGATGAGTCTTTATATTAAAACTGTTAATTAAGAAGCATTTCCAGATCCAAGTGGAAACCAGTCTTGTATAGTTTAACATTACCAATATTTATCAAACAGAACCATGTAGACATCAACTTTAGAAGTTTAATGCATGGAGTGCATATGCATATTTGGCTATTCTGCATCTGCAGGATTAGTCATTTGACAGGCAAACAGTGAAGAGTCATGCTCATTTAGGTTACAGGCCGAAGTGATGGCATGGAAAGGATGAATGAATTGTGGTCAGTGACCTGTGCTGGTTGCTTTCCTTTGCACTCCTTGTGGCCGCGGTGGACAGCTTTGATCTCAATATAATAATTTGATCATTGCCTGAGAGGTGCATTGTAGTTATCTTTGCCGGACTGAACAAAGAAGTTTATGTAAATACCCCTAATGAATGCACAAGCTCAGTTTTTTCTTCCCTGTTTTCTCCTGGTTTATGCAAAGCAACCACATGCACAATTGTTAATACATTTTTTCCCCTTTTTTATTAATTGGCAAAGAAGATCAAAGATAATGTTCTGCAAATGACGGAGTGCTTTGTTTTGTTTTTGTTTATCATATATTGTATGTTTAAAATGAGTCAGCTAAGATGCACTCTTTTGGGGTGATTTACTGTAGCAGGATAAATAAAGAAATGGGTAGATCCTGATAAAGTGTTTACCCTTCCTTATACATAAATATGAGGTGTGGGCTCTGTTTACGTAGAGTATGTCTCAAACAAATTAGGTTGTCTGCTTATACATGTAATTGCTGAAGCTCCATGAAATGTAATAGTTGAGTCTGATATTTATAAAAACTGAGCTCAGCATACTGCTTGTAGAATACTTATAGACTGTATGTAGTGTATACAACTACTGTTGCCAACCTGACAGCCATTTAAGCCATTAGCATTTTACACAGGACCTCCACTATGGCTTTTAAAGCTTTTATAGGTTCAGTGACAAGCCCAGGGACTCTCACTCGTGCTATCATGTCTGTTTACATGTAAACTGAAACCAGCAGCCTGCTTTTATTTAGACTTGAGAATAAAAAATTAAAGGCAACCAAAACTTTTTCATTAGTCTATCAGCCTATAAGAGTTTGATTGTGACATTCTACCTCTTTGATGGGTTTCTCCTGAGCGTTTTTACAGTGCTACCATATAATCCTGCCCATGTGCCTTGTTCTCTTTGTAACTTCCTTTGTATGTTTCTTTGAGCATCGGTTTATGTGGGTGTACCTCTCTTAGTCCAAGATAAAGCTGGTAAAGCTGGACTAGTATTAAAGAACAGCCTGTCTGGTGTATCTAACAAGTTAGCATGTTGCTAACTGACTCCCAAAAGATTCATAAACTTTCTGCTTGTATACGGTGGAGAGGCTCTCTAGCCTGTGCACTGAATACATAATGTGACACTGATTTATAAAAGCAATTCCATTTAGTTGCTGTTTTTGCTCCTTGGTCTCCAGTAGTGTGTCCCCCACCACATAATAGAAGGCCCCGTGTGACAAAAGCTGTGTAATGTATTTGCTCTCTTAGTAAAATACTTTTTATAATGCAAGCCAGACATTTGGGGCACAGGGAGTTCGAGTGAAATCCATCAACTGGCACAAAAACATCTTTAAAACCAAGCATGATATGTAGACATGGTGAATATTTTACAAAGCTCAAATGTGCCTACAGATGAGGAGGCCATCTGTGGACAATGGAAAACATCAAAAGACTAGTATACTGCAGGAGGAGCACACATAACCTTTCAAACAA
Source organism: Nannoperca australis (assembly GCA_036023655.1). Taxonomy (NCBI): domain Eukaryota; kingdom Metazoa; phylum Chordata; class Actinopteri; order Centrarchiformes; family Percichthyidae; genus Nannoperca; species Nannoperca australis. Next base: position 55,896 of record JAVQJD010025139.1, on the reverse strand, counting down.
AGCTTTGCTTTGATTGAATAAAAGACAGGACATAAAATGGTGGCTTTCCATTAAAGGTTAATTGGATAAAGACACAACATTGAATCCAACTTTAAAATAAGATCAAATCAAGGTTATCACTGGTCTTGTAAACTGATGACCATAAATCTGTGGCTCAATAACAACCAGTCATTTTGGATTTAACAGAATTGTAGTGAACCTGCACCAAATGGAAGCTGCTCTTCAAAAGGATGAATAAACTCAATTTCTATCATTCTGTTATGTGATTTGACTGGTTTTGTTAAGCCCTGGGTGAGTCCAGCTATATGAGTAGATTCTTCTTCTCTCCACTGCTTCTATCAGAATGTGATATGTTTTCTCTCTTGGTATTAAGTTGGGCAGCCAGATACTGATGCACACAATCCTGATTTAATTTTGTGAATCATTCATAAAAATAAAATATTACAAAAAATATTGATTACTAAGGAGTTGCAGTAAATTTGGATTTGGAGTTAAATTGAGGAGGGGAAAAAATTGTAGGGCTGTAAGAATTTTACATTTTCTCACTCTCGTTTTCATTCTCACTGGCAGAGGCACATCACACACCAGCAGAAAAAAACAACCATTTTATATTACTGATTTCAATTGACTGGTATTTAATTAACAAAAATTTTCACTTGACAGAAAGGTGAAAAACAACTCTTAAAATAGGTAAAAAATGTAACATGTGTGCCAATGAATGTTTATAATAGCAGTTAATCCAAATGAAAGCATGGTGTCTTCTTTTACAATGTATCAGTAACAAGATTTCCCTGTCCTATATCCACAGGTAGACAGTGTATAAAAGGGGAAAGCCACCACGCACAACAGTGCAGTAGTCCACCCCTGAAGGTCTAAACTAAATGAAACAGAGAAAAAGGTTTGGAGAGCAGACAGAGTAATTATGTTTATGGAATGGGCGTTACTTGTTCCTTGAGGCGGTGTGTGTGCTCACAGTTGGATTTCTGCCTGGAAGCTGCAGTATTTCTAAAAAAGTGAAGTTCATCCTCATGTGAGAGCTATCAGGGTGTTCAAGAGCAGGTGGAATTTCCTTTGCCTTGGCAGTGCTCTTACTTGTGTGCAAGTTCTAACTTATCTTGCTAGAGAGTTGTAATGGAAATGATGCATACCTACCTGCTGATACTCAGCCAGCCGGTTAGCAGACTGCTCTGTGCCAACTCTCTGTGTGACACACAAGAAGAGCACCATGCGTGCTTTTGGCGAATGGTGGTGTTGCTTATCTCTTGCTCGATAAAGCTACTGTGATTTTATTTGTTGACTGTTTAGGGACATGCTAACTTTTTAGGGATTTTGTGCCATTTTTATACATAAGTAATTGAATGCCAATCAAAGGATCAGTCAGTCATCAGTACAAGCAATTTATGTTCCAAGTCCCTTTTCTCTGTGGCATCCACTTCTTGCCAATAACAGAAATGGTAACAAAGACCAATTCAATCTTTTTGGATCAAAAGGCATCATGGGAAACAAAAATAGGTTGTAAGTGCTTTACTCCATTTTGTAGCCTCTTTTCCCATTTCAAGTTTTAGCGTTGGTGTTGACTGTTAGATTTTCATGCTTTTTCCAATTATACAAGATCTTTTGTGTAGGTGATTTGATGTCTCACAGTGTCCTTTTTCGCTAAAGGAAACGGAATTGCTTCAAATTAAATGTATTCTTTGAGCAAGTGCATGGGTGGGTCCATCGAACGCAGCGTTCTTCAGACTGCAGTTTCACACTAACTTGCCATAATTAAGAGCGGTGAGGAATGAGATGGAAGTGAGAGTCTGCATCAAACTGTCAGTAAAATGTATGGTTTACCCAGTCCCTGGCACACTAGAATTCACTTGCAACCCCTTCTCTGTCTTCAAACGGAACAAACGGCCTTTAAATGTCCTCCTAGTGGTTGACAGGTTAGACTTCCAGATCAGAGTCAGGATGAAAGCCCAGTTTCGCTCTCCTTGTTCTCCAGTTGCTCTCTCCCTGTTGTCCTTGCTGCATTCATGCACACTCCATATTGTTCACCAACCTCTCTTTTCATTCTGAACTCATCGTCCATTTTTCTTCTTCTGCTAACAAAAGACTGTCCTCTGTTTCAATAGTTTAGAATTCAATGTCATTTTCTTGAAAAACACTTCCAACAGAATGTGTTTTTCTTATTTATTTGTCTAGTTTCTCTATCTGCAATCTTACAGTATATGCAAGAGGGTATGGCTCATGTATTTGGCACCAGCATTGTGCATTGTGTATTAGTTCATTATCACCGTGGCAATGTAGTTAAATGGTCTTCACTAACCTAGTTAATGGAATTATTGAAATCACATAAGGGTCTTACTTTACAAACATTACAAGCAGTGTATGTGTTTCAAAGAGGAGAAGGAGAGTCATTGTTCATATAAGCTGGTCACAATGATGTTTAAGACCCATAAAATTTGATTCCCACTAGAATTTGCTCTGCACCTTGGAAACGTGCCAGCTCTGCAAAGCTCCCTACCGTCATGTCCCCACGGTTCCTACAAAAGATTTTAAACCTTTTATCTATGCTGGTGTGTTTATACCTATTTACATTCCCTCCAAGCTGTACAATCTCTGAGATTTCCTTTCAGATAAAGAATGTGCACCAATTATCTCCCCTCGACTGATGGGTTCCCTCCCACAATGTTTTTTTTTTTTATGCTCCATCATGCACATCTGTGCAAGTTCCTGGTGGAATTGGCTTTATCTGCACAGAGACATATGTTATAAGTCTTCTTTTTTCCAGTTGACAGTCTGGATAATATTAGCCCATTGATTTCAAACAAAACATAGATATTTTTTCCACTTTGAGAAGTCGGTAAGATGTGACCAAACATTGTGCATGACCTCAGGTAGTGTAGATTAAGTTATGATGAACCATTGTTGGTTTGTTAGATAATGGTGGCATTGTACAGGTTTACAAAGGAGCTTAGTTTTTGAGAGACACAAAAAGAATTGCACATTCAAGATATTAATAATTGTTTGGTTAGCAGGTGTGCCTATAATAACATCTCCTTGAAATGTGTTTTTCTTTTTTGTTTTCAGGGTTTTCAGTTCTAAATTATTATTTTTTTTTTATTAAGCATCGACATGGCTTATGAAGACATGATGTGCAATTATTATACAAATTGAAGGATGGGTGCCTGTAAGGTTTTTAAATGTATAAAATGCAATATGTTTCCATGTCATTAATATCAAACTCCACATTTTCTATTTGCCATTTTAGAATATGTCTCCGTTTGATCACTTTTCATAAGCCTTGGAGGAAGATGGCCATTTGGCCTCGAACATTAAATGCTTATCCAGAGTAAGCTCATTGTATTACCATGGCTGTATCCCCCTCGCCTCCATTCGCAGCCACAGCACACAGTGTGCATTTTTTCAGGTATTTTGTCTGGCTCTGGATTAGCTCTGATCTAACAGCAATTACCCTTGGAAGTGTAACACATCATAGCATGCTCTCCGGAGGTCACTGGTAGGTGATGTGTCTTCGGACTGATTAAGAGCGTTGTCAAGGTGAGCAATGGACACACATGGATTAGCAGCCCTTTATTTTGTGGCTGGTTTGTGGTTATTGATGTATAGGATCGTCATAGATATCTACGGGATTGTCCAGCATTATGTTTTTCAATGCAAGAAGAGGACTGTTTGTTGTGCTGTACAAATCAAAGCTGATTTGATTAAGACTCTACACAAATACCATTTATGTAATGCAATCGTGCATAGACCAAGTGGTTATAAAACAAGTGCTGATAGCTAACACACATAGGCATGTAGACATATCCTCCTCCCATCTGTTTCACAGTTGTACACATTTAGAGGGAGGATGAAAAACACAAGTAGCATGTCTGTTTTTAATGTTAATGTCAGCTCTTCTAAATAAATTAATAAATGTGAATAAATCACACACCAAGTAAACAGGGGGAAAAACCATGAGGTTCCTCCTCTTGAGGCAATGAAGGTTTTCTAATGGCCCTATGTTCTGGTTCTGAAAAAAGTGTGGAACCAGCCTGTTCTGGGCATTCTGTTTTCTCACTGGTCACATTTAGGAACAGGTGTCTGATGGTAAAGCAATGGAGTGTGTAGATATGACTATGAATATTTGTGCATTCTCCATTTCCTTCTATATACTGTTAGAACTAAAGTTACAACCGGGTAAATACTCATTTGTTTTGCAACAGTAGTTTCTAGTCTTAAAGATTGAACTACAGATAGACTGCAGATTAATTTATATTAAATCATTAGTATATCATTAGTTGCCTTGGTTGACAACATCTTTCCTTTCCTTTTTTTATTGAAAACGTGTTAAGGGGTGATGCTGTGTGACTGCCAGCTCTTTTGGTAAAATGTTTTCACATCAATGTGTGTACAAGATCCCCAAAGGCAGCAACATATCTGTGTGTGATGGTCAGGACTCTGATTGCTTCTGATACCCACTGCCAGAGGGTAAAGATGATATACTGATGCTACTTTTGTCAGCGCTGTGTACTCTATCTGTTGTAAGCTTTGAAATCACAACTTTGAAGCTTACGTTTCCTGATCAGTTGGGGTTAAATGGTAGATTTATTTTACCTGTATGAACATATGTATAATATTTTTTCTGGTAAAGTCAATATTCCAGTTCTTCTCAAAACTACCCTTCCATGTTAGCTAGTTAGGATCTTTATATTCCATGTTGTGTTTTTGGCAATACAGGAAACGATACAGGGAAATTGACAATACAGGACAAAGATGAGGACAAACAGCAGGGACACAGTATCAACAATTATGATTTGAAATGCATAAATAAATACAGTAAAAACATAAATGTAAAATACTTGTCCATAGCGCCTTTAAGTTTCTTTATGTGAGGTAAATGAAAGAACATTTGTGTCAGTGTTTATTCAATATCATTATAAGACGAATTATTGTTAGACTATGTACACAAATTACTGTAAAAATATAAAGACATTACTACAGGATCTTTTAACTTAATGGGAATCTGTAATTATTGTAATTAATTATTGCCCCAGCCCATGATTATTGATTAGAACCAGTTACTAAATGTAGCAGAAGGCAGAGCACATGATTACCAGTGGCAGGGCCCACTTCAATCATCTAGCAGTAACACTAACATGTAATTACTGATTGGATAAAAGCTATCATTTATTTACTCATGTTTGGCATTATACATTTAAGGCATGATGTTTATTTTTAGTGGAGATTCTTTATACATGCACATGTTTAAATAAGCATACTGTACTTGAACATAAAACATATTTTGCAAGATTTTTGGATCTGGATCATTTATACCTATTGTACTCTGTTACACGTGTCAATGCCACTACTACGTAGACCAATATACAAAATTAAAACAAAACCAAATATAGTCCTGTTTCCTGAATTTTTCCAAAATGACATATATTGTAGTTATGGATTATTTTATGAAAATATATGGACATTTTGGTTCATCATATTGCTGTGTGTGCGGTGTGCCTTCCACCCATTAGTCCAACAGTGTGATCACTGTTCCGTAACATGACCGCAATCAGGACAAATGCACTATTAACTCTGTAATGAGACAGCTCAACAAACAGAATTAATGGGTCCATTCACAATAGTACTCTCCAGCAATCAACACTTAGTTGGGCTTGTAACTATGGCTGTCAGAATCAGGGAGAATTCTCTCTGTCTGAGCTGAGGTTAATCATCTCAAATATGTAGATTGATTTTGTTGTTTCGAACCTGCAGGCAACTTTGCAATACAAAAACTAGAACTTTGACTTGTATACTTTTAAATACTTCAGTAAATTCTATTAACATGGCCACAGAAAATTGGTCCCAATTGTCAAATCTCTTAGATTAGATATGTCAAACATTTGGAAATCTGTTGTACAATGGTGCACATTTGAATGAATTTCAGTACCTTCATGTTCAGCTTTATTAGTGGACCTTAATTATCAAAGAGCCTCTTTGCTGATTTCCAACCTGAAACCTTTTGTGGGAGGACAACTGGCAAAAATACCCACTGCATTCATCATATCAAGAGCTCACCATAAGCGCATGTCTCTGCTCTCAAGAAGGTGTTTTATAATGTGTGATCCCACGCTTTAGTTTTTACAGTAAATACTGGCAACATTCTCGCCTCACTTGTGTTTACAATGTCATGGACTATACTTTAAGGTTTCAGTGTTTGCAAAGTTTACATGCAAACAAAAACTGCTTTCAGGAAGAGGACTCTTGCTAACAGAGCTGCACATTTGTTATTAGCTTCCAGCAAACTCTAGAATGATGCTTCAAATTGCAAAATGTAAGGCAACATTTCTACCACTGACTGTATTGTTTTTCATTTTAAATTTATCTATTATTATTATCTATCGATCAATCTAATAATATTGTTTGACTTTAAAGCCCTGGTGTTGGTTGGACTTTTTTTGAGCCATGACACAATCCGGTATGAAAATGATCACATCTCACTGTGTAAAGGTCTTGCCAATGATCAGGATCAATACTAAACTTGAATACAACATTTTTAACATAAACATTAGGTCAATGATAATATAGTGAACTACTTTAGATCTAGTAGATCACAGTAAAACACAAACACTTGAGATTATTTACATCACGTTATGTTCTCTTGTATTTGGTTTTTGTATCTACACTTTTGCGTGGTTGTATACTGTCAAAAACAGATGATTCAACATTAATAAACTCTCTGACAACCCAATGATGGATTTATTCCTTAGCTCTTTCACTATTACATCCACTGATCTAATGGGATTTTCCAGGCTGACTATTATGATGAAGTACGCAAATGATTGTCAGGATGTTGCCACTCATCAGTCATATTAATTGCATTTATATGTCATTATTACAGTCTCCTAATGGATGATAGCTGCTTACATGGAGGCTCTTCTCTCCTTAACCTAATTGAGTTTGAGCCACTGTTTTTCTCTCCCAGTGTAAACTGCAACTCGAGTGCTCTCTTTTTCTAGTGTCTCCATAAAATAAAATTTAAAAAGACAAGACTGCTTCTTTTGACTACTTAATGGTATTTGGCAGTAGATTTAAACAGGCTTCTTAGTTTCCAACCTATTGATCTGGTGACTGTTAAAGGTTACATGGCTTAAAAAAAGTCAACATCTAATATACAGGGATCAAAACAAACATATTTTTTGTGTATTGATATTTTTTCACTGCAGTGATGCCTTCCAGACTGAGCAAGGAAGCAGAGAGCTTGCTTTTTTCACTTGTTTTAAGTCTTTTTACTTATGTTGAGCTAACAATGAGATACCGCACATATTCACGAGTGTAATGATGAATTGCTAAGTAAGTAACAGTGAAGAATATGATGCATTATTTAAAGATCAACAGAAATTATTTCAAGACCGTCTGAGAGGACGATATGGATATGGAAAACTAATTAGATCCAAGCATGTTGCAGTAAATTATATTATCTATATCTTGAACTTAATTTCAAGTCGTTTAATCGTCATACCACCCCCTGTCTAATTGTATTCACTCAGTAGGCCACTGTGCCATTCAAAATGGCCAGTTCATGGTTACATTGCTGTTATGGCACTCAGCCTGTTTGACTGGCAGAAGCCATTTGATTAGCCATGAGGCCATATCCCTGCTAAGGTCAGACAGATTCCTAATGATGTGTTGTGTGGTTTTATGGACTCTTTCCATGAGTATTGGATAGGCTACTGTAATAAGCTGTCACTGAGGCAGAATCACCCATTAGAAGCCACTCGTAAATGTCATATATTCTCCAGGCGTAGAGGTGAAAGTGCCTCAATCATGTCACGATCATGACATTTCGTGGCAGTATGTTTGGCTTGCAAACAATTAACCCTTTCAAGTCAAACACGCTTGTGAAAATGGACTGGAAATCTCTTCAGATGCATAATATGTAGTACCGTATTGATTTGTTAAACCACAAAGTGAAGTGTAGTTTACATCTGACAGTTCAACATTTGCTGATTTAGCAAATTATTACATTATATTAGCATTGACATTATTTATTCCTTATTTATATCAGATTTAGCAGACGCTTTTATTCAAAGCGACTTCCAAATAATAGCTTTACATAAAGTGCATAGAACCATAATTTAGCACTCACGTTAAAAAAAATATTAAAACATATCCTATTGTGAGGATTTAGTTAACTAAGACTTAATGTAGCTCTCATTTTTTATCCATATTTTTGAAGGGAAACACAAGGCTACAGTCCATGTTTGTTTAGCATGGGGAGCGTGTAATTGCTGTTTATCTGCCTCATGGTGTTTATCTCCATATAAAACAGACCATGTCGTCATATTCTTAGTCCTGGCACACCACGGATGTTGCACGTTTATTACTTTTAAGTGAGTTTCTGTTGTCATCACTACACTAATATCAGAGTGAGGCATTTAGAGCTGATTTTGGGGTTACAAAATGTATGGTGACTACAAGCAGGCTATGTATGTGTTCTAAATTGTATGCACTTAATGGTACATTACAAAATGGGCTTTACTCAGTAAGTAAAACGCCAAGCCAAGATGTAGTTTCTAGGTAGTTTCCATCATGCACTGAAATGTGGTGCACACCTTGGCAAGCAAAGATTATTTTTGAGGTAATGCAAAGCCTTGGCCCTATATTACCTTTGTTTTTCAGCAACAAACAGTGGAACAGGTATGTCCACAGGGAATTCTATAATAAAGCCTAATGGTGAAACCCTGGTAGAGTCTGATATTTAGTGTTTAGTGTCTTTTCATGTTGCAATAACTTTCTTCTGTGGTACCTGTGACCTCCATTTATGCTTTAACTCTTGCACATGAATTACAAAGTCCAGGACAGCACATAATATATAGAACAGAAAACATTTTACACACATTAAATGGGTCTGCATTTATTTAGTTTGTGAAACTCTGGGACCATTTTGTCTTCTTTTATGTATCGGAACAAAACAAGCAGTGTCCATGGCATGTACACTACTTTCTGCTAGCATTCCCTCAATGCAATACGTGACATTTTACAAATTCCAAAATGAACAGTCGTGCGGAAGGAAGTATCTATACTGTTAGCCTCTGTTCTGCCTAAATATAAGACTGTTTTTAGTGCCAAGTAATTACCAGGCACTGCCAAGTTCCTACATCTACATTTGTAATGCCAAGTTTTGTGTATGTAACAGATTTTCTTTCACACTCTACATGGCTCAGGGGCTGCTGCATAATTTAGTGGTCTGGAGTGGTGACCTCAACCAAGTTTTGACAAGGAGCATTTATTATACTCTTTAGTTTTCTTTTCATATTTGTGTGGCCTTTGGGAGCTTAAGCCTTTGTTCGTTAACAATCCACATTTTCAAAAAGATGAGTTATGACATCAACAAAGACAGAAAATGTGTGTTTGTGTGTGTGTCTTTGCTTCCCCCCCTCCCGAGATGTAAATGCCTCCCAGAGGGGAACTTTTTGCCTATAAGGGATCCTTCAAGGCCTTTCCTTTGTTGAAATAACAGCAGGTTGAAAACAAATTCTGGCTACATTTTAAATGACTAAACCAAATGAAAACGACATGGCTACATAATGTTAGAACTTCCATTTAGCCCTTTTAATCTGCACTGGCAACTCATGGCCGAAGTTTTCAGCACCGGACAGGTCTGCCAACACATTTCGTTTCAGCTCTGCTAAGCCCTCCTGTCTCAAACCATTTAAAAACAGAACTTCTCTAGCTCACTTTAGTAGATGCCGTTTCAGCACTGAAGAGCTCCTTAACTGTACTTCTCTACTCTTCTATTTCCCACAGGCCCTGAAAACTGCTGTTATTAAGCCACTCTTAAAAAAGAATAATCTAGAAAGCTCACTAATGAACAATTACAGGCCCATATCAAACCATCCATTTTTTTGTTAAATAATTGAAAATACTTTTTTCAATAGCTTAACACCCTCTTGGCCCAATTTTTATGTTTTCCATTCAGGATTTTGACCACAGCACAGAGACTTGTCTTGTTAAGGTTTTGACAGAGAGTTTTTTAAAAGACTGTGTAGAGTTACGTGGGTCTTTAACATACTGACATAACTGCAAAAAGATTGGTTTCCCTGAATCACAAAAAATATATTCTCAAATGAAAGCAATATTTAGTCATGAAGGCTTTTGGTTTTGTTCACCCAGATATTGAGATATTCGTCTTTTTGTCACTACCCAACTGCAATGGAGGTGAATAAAAAAAGACAAAAAAACAAATAATAAGTTCCAATGAAAACCATTGACATTGAGGTCTATAAACTATCCAGAGAAACTGGGACATTTTATTTCTTTTTCAAAATTACTTTGTCAGTGCTTTGAGCAGCACACATGAATTCCATTCACTTCAATTGTTTTTTTTTTGTGGCAGCACAAATTTCAGTGGCAGATATCTCAACAGTTCTCTACATAAAACCAAAACTGTCTGCATGGCTCGATACCACTGAGCGAGCAAATATGTTTTTGCAATTTAGGTGAACTGATCTTTAAGCTGTTCCCAGTCAGAGGATTTTGGCTCTGCTGTTGCTCGTGTGGTTTATTTAAAACCTTGGCTTCTTTGTCCTTTCCAGCGTAAAAGTGGGCCATGGACTATTTACTATGTCATGGTTTTAGTATATTTATCTCTCTTTCTCTTTCTCACACACACTTGCATGTAGCGAGCATATATATATACTACTGCTTTTCAATACATATGTGACACCTTGTCCAGCTAATGCAGTGGATGTAGCACATGTCACTAAGGTGGAGTGGTCACTTGTGAGGGATTTTGGCAATTTGAATAAAAAAAAACTTGCTCAAAAGACCTTCATCATGTGGAACATCTAAAAAACTAATGCTAATGCATACTTATTCTTTTCTTTATTGAGCCCGCTCTGTGCAGCCTAGCAATGCCTATGATGATTCTGCAATAACTTACCACATTAACAGCAGGAAATATTATCATTCCTTAATTGTAGAGATATTTTTGAGTGATTTTTTTTGGAATTTGTGTTAGTGGCCTGAACACCATTATCACCTAAATATCCCATACTGTATATCTAGTGTTTTTTAGAATGCAGATGCTGGAAACCTTCTGCATCTTCCAATGTACTGTAGGGCTTTGGCTATGTGACAGAAGAAGCTTACATATCACTTTGAATTCAGTTAACCTAAATTGACATAAACAATTCATACCTATAAGCAGATTAACCCTATATGCATATTTAACACTTTGGGCTGATTCTATTTTTAAGCTTGTTTAGTCTTAAAATCAACTGGATTTGTTTAATCATCCAGAAACCGATCACTATTCACAGTATCAAAGGTTTAGATTTATTCAGGCCAAAATATTCCAAGGAAACATGGTGTTGGAGAACTTACATGCACTTCTTTTATGATACCAACTGAATGAAAATGTTTACTTTCAATGTGGATGGATCTTGGAGGCGGCAACCTGGAGTGCTTAGCAGAAGGAAAGGGACACAGCCAAAAAATCACTGGAGCCAAAAGAGAGGATAATCCAAGTGGTCAACATCTGCTTAAGTCGACTGCTTGGCACTTTACAAAATGTCTGAGCACAGTGTTTTTACATGCATTTTCAAATCAGCATTACTCATACACAATAGTCTGCGAATGCTACGACCAATTAAAACAGTTGTTAACTCTATCTGAAGTTATATTCCATTGCTGCAAGAAATACTTTCAGACACACATTTATCTTACCTTGGGCTATATTTCCAAAGGCGTGCCTTGGAGGCATTTATCATACAGATGGAAAAATGAATCTGTGTCATTGGCTGGGATAAGACTGTGTGTTTTACGTCTGCGGACACCTGGGGCTCATCACACAAAGCAGTTACCTGTATAACTTTTCTTAGTAAAAGCCTGACTGCCCATATATATAAAACAGTAAATGTGACATTGCGGCATAACTCATGGCATAACTGTTCGCCATCTTACCTGGATATTGTTTCTAATCACCACCTACAGGCAGCAGCTATGTTTGTTGGCTGTGCAGCATTTAATTGCTTTACTAAAAGGACCAAAGAGACCAGGGAGGCTGGCATCACTCCACACATCAGTACAAAGTAGATGAGTCGATTTATTTTTTAATTATAGGTTAACAAAAAGTTGCTGATTGCTAGCTTTCAACAGCATGCTAACTTAGAGCTCAAACGTGTCATTCATTTTATAACAACGTTATTAATATTACCCTACCATTTGACCGCTAAGCAACTGAGTCCATGCCAATCCAAGTGTAACATTAAAGTAAACACAACACGTTAATGAAAAGCACTCGTCTTCACCTTCCATTTAATAAAACACCAGGCAAATCAACACAACAGTAACATTAGCTACGTCCTTGACAGCAACACGGAACACTAACCAACCACACAATCAGCCAATTTATTGTTATTCGAGGCAGAGGAGTCACACTTAACGTTGCATGTTCACCATATCTAGCTAACCCCAAAATAGCTGCCTTGAATCCAGCAGTCAGTCATCATATTGTAACATCTAAAAAAGTAAAAGAGATGTTTCAGGCTTTACTCTGTGCGGTTATACAGCTAACTTAGTGATCCTGCTGTGCCCCAGGTTTTTGGCATACAAACCACTGCATTTGTGAGTATTTTTTCATGAATTTATTCTTTGTGCTTGGGGCTTCTGGTGACTGTGTTACTTCCCTTCATTCTTAATACTGTCTGCTGTCTAAAGGAAACAGAGTTGATAGCTAATGACATCTGACAGAGGCCTTCTGTTATGGTCATGTGATACGGTCTCAAAACAGCTGTGGCCTGCTTATGAGATGTGATCTGACCATGAACCCATGCAAAAAAACAAACAGAAGGCTGACCACATACAAAAATTGACTGATTCTGTGATGTGATTTACATATACCCTGAGACAATATACTTTTTTTAACCATCAGATTTTGCCATACCTTTAATACCATACCTGTATCTATCTCTTTAACATTTCTGGTTTCAATGGACCACTGTGGACAATGTTGCGAATTAATGAGCAGGACTGCTTTATGGACATATCGCAATATATAATTATATATACTAAGATAGAAGATTTTATCCACATCACCCACTCCTAGTGCATGACATTAAGTCAAGCAGTACTTATTTAAACACACTTATAAATAGTGCCACCTCTTCTGTAGCATAAAATACAATATAAGTTTATAAGGTAACTTCCATTCGTGCACATCTGTAATGTACTTAAAGCAGATAACCAACATCGCAGTGTTTACTGTTTCAACTGTTATTTAGTTTGCAATGGCAGGTATAACACTTACTGTATATCTCTTGTTTGTATACTTTTGTTGCAGGAAATGGAACAGAGTTTTAATATTAGTTGGCATGAAACCCATGTGTTTTTGTGTATGAAAAAACTGAAAAACATGCTTATATGTACACACCTATGTCACAATTTCACTTTACATAATACGTCTTAGACCATGCAAGGCAAATCAAACAATCAACCCATGTCATCGCATTAATTCATTATGCTTTGTTAGACACACATGAATAAATACACATGCAAAAACACTCACATGGGCACATGCAGTTTTTAATTCACCCATCCATCACATACACCTATATCTCCTCCTCTGAAACTGCTTTGCTTCAGATATGAATCAATGTACCAGTCAAGTGAATCCAGGTGAGATAGAAATCCACTTACAGGCCTCTGATCACAATCAGTGATGGAGAAACCACATGGAGGCAGGTTTACCTTAGCTTCAAAAACACAGGGCCGTTGCACAATGGGGGACAACTATGGAAGGGAAAGCAGCGGAGATTACATCTCAGACTCTGCAGGCTACTCTGCGGGAGGTGCTGGTGGTGCTCAGGAAAGAACACATGGGGTTGAATTCAGAGAACTAACACAAACTGACAGAGGCTAGTATGTGGTCTAGGTTAGATGAGTGGTGCTAGTGATCTGCTTAGTGGAGCAGATGCGGTTGTCCAACTGATACATCAGGCTTGTTTGTGTTGGTGTAAGAAATCTGATTTTCAAACCAAGAAAGCTTAATTTATCATATACTTTGACTTATTTTGATATCCTAAATGGATAATGTTACATGTAAGATTTCACCCAAGATATTAAGCGATTAAGTGTGATTTTGTGCAATGAGGAAATCAGCAGGAAAGCACACCAGGGTAACATTTTTTGATGTTATCACCACATGAATAGAGCTGTGTTGAATCAGAGAACACGAAGGGTTAATTAACATGAAGGGTTATTAATGTCTCCTTTATCATCTTTTGGGGGTGTTTGGATTTACTTGTACATAAAAATACACTGGACTTTGGTATCCTGTGGTGTGCAGGGCTACAGTGTAAAGGCACAGTTAAATCATTTTAAAAGACACATGCATATTGAGGAAGTGAGCCATTATAGGTATCAGAATTAAGCATGATGTATTGTGTTTGTCAAAGTATGGCATTGTTTTCATAGCCTAGAACTAGGCCTGTCTAAGCTGCAGCCTATACCATTGCTTCCTAAAGGGACTGCATACAATGTCTTTGTAGTGTTTTCACTTCTGTGGCTAGTGAGGCTTGCTGTCTGCTGGAGACCTCTCCAAGAAAGAATGAATCCATGTTGTTGGACAGTTATTCTCAGCCACTCCTTTTTCTTGTATCTTTTTTCTTTCTCTGCCTTTTGTCTTCAGAAAACAGGCGCGTGCGCACACACACATACACACACACACACACACACACACACACACACACACCTACACAAGATCAGATTTTTTTTTTCATTTCATGTTGTTAACAGGTTGACACCTTGTAACACAGTATTGTTCACTTGGTTCACTGGGTGAACAATACTGTCTCTCCTTTTGAGAAATGCTTGGAATGGGTGGAATGAGGAAGGTGTTTCCTTGTGATCTGGAATTGTCATTACCTATTGTTCCCACCTTGATGTATGTGGACATTCCATAATAGCACTTCACCTCTACTGCACATACACAGTTTGCTTCGTATGCACAACTGAGAATCAGAGAAGAACATTTACACACATTTTTGAGAACGTGTGTATATCTGAAAGATTTCCAAAGCTCCCCATTTTAGGATCTCATTCATTCATCTCCAATCAATGTTGAATTGCCTTGGTACAACTCCACTCTGAAACCACTGTCTGCTGCTCCGTTATTCAGGTGAAAGTGCTGTTGTAAGTCAGCACATTTTATATGAAATGTCTATCCAATGCAGTCTGCAGGCAGGATGTCTGTCTGCAAGGCTTTTTAAATGGTTAATTATCATGAAGACATGCACAGTTTCTCCTCTCAAGGAAATGGAGCAAGCTGTCAAAACTTTCTCTCTCATGTGCCTGTCCATGTAACAGCCCTGGTGGTGTGCAATGGTCGTGGTGTAACCTGTAGAAATTTGCACACTCTGTGTATTTAGGTAGGTGAGCAAAATGGCAAACAGGAAAGTATGCTTACACAGATAAAAGAGTGATATTTAAAAATAACCAAGACGACGCAAGAAGCACAGTTCATACAAAAAAGACATGCTTGTCAAAGCTTAATGTCTTTAGTTATGCCATTTCTGTGGCTCCAGGGATGGCAAGGACTGCTAGACCATTGGCCAATCCCACACTCAAGGCTTAATATCTCAATAACAATTCAGCTGATTGCCATGGGATTTGGTTTCACATTCATTGTGTCCTAACAATTCATTCTAATTAGTTGGTGACATTTTTAATCTTGCATGACCAACAGGTCAGAATGTTCACTTGCCCGATACTTAACCTACAGTATAAAGCTGAGGATTGTTTTGTATTTTTCTTTGTATCAACATATTCAATGAAAAGACATAAACCACCAATAAATGTATCCTTATAACAAGGATAAACAAGACACCGCTAAAACTAATGACAAAATATCCACCAGCTGTAGCTGTGCTTTAAAATGCTAATGTTAACATTCTAAACATTAGCTTATTAACTTTATATGCCAAGTCCATGCTAGCAGTTAAGTGCTAAGTGCAGCGGTGATAAAAGGATGAGCTAGCCTGACGTTTAGATCAAAATAAGTTTCATTATGGCCTTTCTTCTGGCTCCCACCAAGGTAAAATTATACATATTTTGCCCCCCTAATGGTAAAGGTCTATTGCAAGTGTGGATCCCAATTTTGTTTTCTAGTAGGCTAAGTATAGAGCTTTACAGGGCTGCTAGTGTTGTTGTGGACTATTAGACAATTTTTCTATTCAAGTCAGTAGCATAAAACACAGTTTGTTTCTGGTACCATCAAGACAAATCAGGTAGCCAACAACAATTCAAATGAAATATTCTTTTTATTGTTGGCCTGTGAGTTCTATTTGTTTTTATAGAGGCTCACTGCCATAAGGGGCATGATGAATTATGATCAATTCAACAAGTGATGAGTGGCTGATGACAGCAGCGATAAAGGGGCAAAGATGGGTTGAAGCTATAAAAGATTAGCTGACAACAAATTACCATACGTTTGTGAAGCATTGCTTTTCTTTGACTCCAGAATAGACCTAGATGAATCGATATGAATCAATCTTTCCTTACAATACCAATTATTTACTATCAGCTGTAATGAAGGGGGTTGGTATGGTACAAGAATAATCCTTGATTCATTGTCTGCATTTAATATGTGATGGATATTTTCACAGTTCCTCCCCCAGGACAGATGTCAGTGTGAATATTCAGTAGCAGTAGAATAGACTGTCAAGTGGACCTTCTTACGTTGTACTTGTTGCATGAACTTTTGATGATGTTTCTGTCACTTTCCATCAACCATGCCGTTGAAGTCTCTATGGTCCTCTGCAGCTTTTTCTAATCTTCTTTTACTTTTCACTTTCATTGTCAGTGTCTATCCCGAGCCAGAAGCTTATACAGTACTGAGTGATATTGGAACTGGGTTCATATGCTGACAATAAGCCTCTTACTCTAATAAAGTATACCATGCCAAGTTGATTTCGATTCTCCACTTATTTATTTATCTAGAAAGGAGGGAAAAACAAAAGAGAGGAATTAGGTGGGGATTATGGTCTTTAGATTTTTTTATTCATTTCACAAGTAGGTGGACAGAGTGTTGAGGATTATTAGGGATGGTTGTAATCCATCTACATTTGGATTATTTACTATGGATTAATCTATTTCTGAAGTGTTATGGAATATTAGCAACAATTTATTTATTGCCAGTTTAAATATTTACGTCTTTATATAATTAAATCGTTAATTAGCTCAGTTAAGTCATGTTTTGAGGGTTTTAGATTTTTCATTGTATATTAGGAGGAAGGAATTCATCCTTTTGTGACCATGAATATGCAAACTGACAGACTGACATTGCCATTCCTAAAGCCATGGTGCTAGCATGGCTATCAAAGGTAATTTCACGTCTATCTTTTGGCTTTAATGTGCCATCACTGGTCAGATGTAGCAACTCGGCCCCTTTTAGATGACGTGGGCCCAAATTTAAACCTAATGTGGCTGAGTCGCATCACGGCTCCACCACAACTCAGTGGAGTTTGTTTTCTACTGTCCTGTGCCAGTGATCAAACCTCCCTTTGTGAAAATGGCAATCAAAGTTGTCATGGCATCAGAATCAGGTCGGCTGGGTAGGTGACAATCATTTCTTCTAAATCACACAAGCTAGACTCAGTGAATTTGGGGGTCTGGAATATGTTGCAAATGTCTAAAAACATTGAGTTGCCATTATTTTAAATTCTGCTTGTTGAGTGATGAGTATACAGATGGAATATACTAAAAAGAAGAGAGTAAGTTCTGTCCTCAATTCATACACCCTGGTAAGCACTCTGTGCCCTGCCTTTATGGCCATGCACAGTCCATTGAAAATGTGGCATGTACTTGGTTTTCAACGTAGTTCATAAACATGATAACTTCTGAAACACGTTTTTTGTCAAGTTTGAAAGATGCCTGTTTTGCCATCAGTATCTCTCTGATTGTTTTATTTTATCATTTACACAGATCCACATCTCAATTTCCATAATTCAGTCTACACTTTTGATCTACATAATCACTAGTTGTAGACACATTGTTGTATTGTAGATGAGTTCTTGGGCGGATATGGAGCATGGACTGAAAAGTCAGACGCAGCATCTACCACCTGGACCTGCACATCCTTGCTATTCGCCTTGCCATAAGACGATGCTACTTTGTGCATTGGTACTAAACACCTGCCTTTGACATAAATCATAAACAGCATTGCCATCATTTATATAATACAGTGCAGGACCTTTTCCCTAAGTCCCCACAAAAACCCACATGACCTAATACTTGTATGGTCTAGTCCAAGTTTATTATGTTCATTGTCTGTCTGGTGGTGGTTACATGGCTCAACAGGTAGCATACTGGCATTACCAGTCTACAATGAATTCATACTGTCATTACATTTGCACACTTTTAATCTGGCTCTGGTATTCCATCTTGTCTTGTAGCTAGTTGGCATTGATTGAGCTTAGTTGAGTGATTATCTGTAAACTGTAAAGAATAATGAATTTGTTTTTGGGGTGTTATTTACTGTACCACAAACATCACCACAGTGGAATAACTGTGAAAGAAATAAGGTAACTATCCAACAATCTGAATTATAGGGATCCATCAAGCACATTTGTCAGTTTTCCCATGTCACTGTCTCATGAGTAACAAAGTACTTGACTTACATCCACACTCACCCTCTTATTGTGTCGTAGGTCAGGAAGCCAGTTAAAGTGAACATGTTGGACACAGCTGGGGCATGATGCCTTACAGTGCAGCACTGATTTATATCCAGTGACAAGGGACCCAACTCGGCATGCCAATGGCATTACCATCATTAATCAGGCGAGACAGAGCCATGCCCACAGGAAATTAATTAACTTAAAAATTGGCATAGGCTCATTATTTGTTGTAGGTAATTTATTGATTGTGCATGTTTTGCCATACAATATAAACCAACATTCACAGATGAAGAGGGATAATTATGTGCAAGTAACGAAAGAAAGCAAACAACAGTTGGAACAGAGGAACAGAAAGAATTAAAAAAAACTGTGCTTTCAGAGACAGTCATTCCCAATATAGTGCCTTGCAATGATTTTAATTAGTGTAGGAATTTTCAGCTTTAAATAACTGTCAGCCTTTATCAGCTGAGAACACACTCCTTAACATCTGTCCATGGCCATGGATAAGTGCAAAACACGGGACCTTATGAAATGTCACCAGTTCTTTTAGAACATAGAGTAGCTCTACTTGTTGGCTCTTACCCATGACTCTAGCCAATACAATGCTGTAGATCAGATTTGATTGCCAGATCCTATGTGTAAATTATTTAGACAATAGTTTCCTGCCCAGATATGTCCTTTTTGGAGGGAACTGCTGCTGTTTCAAGGACTTGGAAAAAGGTTTAGTATATATTTCGTCCATGTTCTGGAGTGGCTAGCCACAGTCGGTGCCAGTGTTGGACATAGTGTGTGCTCAGCTAAATCCAGTGGTTAAGACTCTCTGGAACCACATGAAGCCCCCATTGGCCAAGGACTGAGTCCTGCCAGTTTTTTTCCCTCCCCTTTGCTTGCTTTAAACTACCCTATGCAGTCAATGAAATTATGAATATAATAACATGCATTTCACTTTCCCTTTGATTGTAGAGTGATAATATATATCATTATGTGTTTTTCCATGTCAGCAAAGGATAAATAAATACTTGCCCCTTGAGAGTAGCGGGCATTCTATCTACTAAAAGACCAAAAGTGCATTAGTATATCATCATGTTAAGTGTGTCTTTGTTAGGATACATTTGAACTAGATGATGAATATTTTAGTGTGTTCATAAAACTGCTTTGAGTACTTTATTTACTTTATATGCACGTTAACATGATAATGACCAAGTAAATTTTGCCTCAAAATGTAGCACTTTGGAATGAAATGCACAACTGCAAGAAACTTGATTGTTGAAATAAGAAAGACTGAAAAGGAGTCAGATCTGGAAGTAGACACCCGAAAAGAAATTAATCAAGTGACTACAAGATTACTGATTGCAGCAGGGGTTGCATGAATAGGGTGATGGATATATTGCAGAAATGGAGGACATAGATCTAAAGGCATAACTCTCCCAAGAACATCAATTTAGGACGATAATCTTTGT
Source organism: Nannoperca australis (assembly GCA_036023655.1). Taxonomy (NCBI): domain Eukaryota; kingdom Metazoa; phylum Chordata; class Actinopteri; order Centrarchiformes; family Percichthyidae; genus Nannoperca; species Nannoperca australis. Next base: position 35,774 of record JAVQJD010025139.1, on the reverse strand, counting down.
CAAAACCTGTGTTTACATATAGCCTTGTTGTTCTAATTATCTGGAGCTGAATCAGAATGAAAATACGTTGTGATCTGTTTAAAATGGGTGGTTTACATTTTATAATTAATTTGGACTACTCTAAATACTTTGTATTATTCAAATTAATAGAATCTTTCTGCAAATGCCCACCCACTTTTTAGAGTGATGTATTTTTGTCAGAGGAACCATCTTTGAAAAGGTGATATTTGCCTGTCACTTAGGTACACACAGACAATTTCCCTTTTGTTTGGTGATTATGTTCTGTAAAAAGAAAATGGTGCTTCAGCACAAAAAGCACAACAGTAAGCCAATAGCTGCGCCAAGTATTCAACGCAGGCCCATCTTTTTCAAAAGGTTCCCCATGATGGAGTGTTGTATTTGGTGTAGTGTACATATTAGATCTGTAATGATGTCTTCCTATCCAGCACACTAATGTTGCTTTGCCACAGGCTTGACATAGAAGTCTACCATTGTGACAATGCTGGTACAGGCTACAGAGCCAGTACTAGCCAGAAGTGTAATACCTCATGATCCACCTCCAGGTTGAGACATATTAAGACCTTCATGTATGTCACCACAAAGTCTGTGCCAGGCAGAAGATTTAAGCCGATGGTGTCAATCTAATCATGTCAAGCTAGATCAATTATTATTAAGGAAAAAATAGTCACAGACTGATTTCCCTTTACCTTTGCAAAGTTGCCAGTGGCAGTACAAAAATCATTAAGTGGCAAAAAGAACAACAGTTGGGACACATCAGCAATCCAGGGAGCTATGCCAAGACCTGAATGGCTGGCTCAAATCTGTCAACATGTATGGACTAAAGTTTAAGGTATGTCTCTGCCATCATGGAATCACCCATATTTGCTCATAGCCGGCCCCATGAGCCGCATCCACAAAGCACCTGTCTTAGCAGTGGAGGACATGGATGTGTCTTAGGTAGGGAGAACTGGTATCGCTGGAAAGGGCTGAGAGTGTCAACACTCCTGTGTAGCATAACCCAAACATACATGTGAAACATCACATGTAGCTACCCAGGCATGACCCATCATGTATCAAATCCTTGACCAAGGTATTTGTGATTTCCTCCTCCTCCCCAACCGCATTCTGGGATATGGGAGACTCCCACTTGAATTTTCACAATAAATGTATCCTTGACCAGTGTGTTTTCAGTTGGGTACACTTAACACATCATGGTCTGCTCAAGGTCATTACTGCTGGCCCTGGAACCATGACCCAAGCAGGACGATTACGGAAACCATCCAGCAACTGAGATGTGACCAAGATGATACGGCTCATAAAGCAGACTGCCAGCTTCAGCCAAATCTTGAGCCAAAACCTATATCGACCACTAAGCTTCGGTCTACCCAAGTTGTTGATTCCTATTGATCCCCTTACCACACCAGAAGCTTAACTCTGCAAGAGCTTCTCACTGGGATGAATCAAGTTTAAAGTTTAAATGACTCCGGTCCAGTGGTCAGGTGCAATATGATTTTAAGGAACAAGTAATGCTTACTACTGGTTTCTCCTGTTATTTTACTTTTTATCTGTTTACAGCAAAAATATAGTTAATAGAAAAACAATCTCCAACTTTTTAGGCTTATCATAAAGTGTTACATTATTCATATCTTATTCAATCACTGATCTTTTTGTTGAGCTAATGGCATTTCAGAATCAGAATCAGAATCAGAAATACTTTATTAATCCCAGAAGGGAAATTGCTTTTTGATACATTTACAATGCTCAATAAGGTTATTGAAAAAAGAATAACAAACAGTAGAAAATAGAGGGTGTAGAAGTGTAAAGGGAGGGTCCGAATATGGTTGGACCAGGGGCTGGAGCTGCTCCAGGACGAGTCTTTCCAGGGCCTTCATGATGTGGGAGGTCATAATGGTATAAACAACAACACAGTCACATACACATTGTAATTCTGTGGTACAAAATGCATCAGGTGCTGTAGGTAAGTTATGTGTGGCTAAATGAACTAGGGTTAGGAGAGCAGTGGGAGTTACCAGACAGAGAGGGGTGTTAGAGAGCCTCCACACGCCCACGTCCCCTCCCGGGCTTTAATGTCACACAGCAGCCAATGTCGTCAGTGCGGGGCTATGTAAAGTGGACTCCTCCACACAGAAAATGACAGGAGTGTCAAATTGTTCTCACATGACATTTTCTTTCACTTTCTGATGCCGACACGTTGGTTGCCTGCGGAGAAGGGTCTCTCAGAGATGTGCAAATGTCCACGCATACGTGTGGATAGAGAAGCACACGTCCCAACTTTTTTTTATTCACAAATAAAGTGTCACTGTCATATCAAACTGTAAATATATACAGACTAATTATGTGTCCACTCACCCATGTCATTAATAATCTTACTGCTGTGTAATCCATATGGGAATGTATATTTGGAACTGACCACACGCATACACACACAGGCTGAATATACACAGCAGAGAGGTCAGCCACAAGCACCTCTAGAACCCCAGACTCCCTGCTATTCCCAGAATGATGATGTAACTAGTACTGCTATTAGCATGTCATATTTAGAGCCTGGACACCTAAAACCAACCAGGCAGCTACTGTGCAAGATGCTTTTTTGGACCACGTCCACCTCGTCCCTTCACACGCAAACTTGACAATAAACAAAACAGGCACAAAAATCCGCAACTAACAAATTACTGTGTAGTACGATTCAGGAAGAGTTCAGCAGTCACAACAAAGGAAATTTGTTAACTTACGGTAATGAGGCTCCATTAGTGGCAAGTGAATGCAGATACGATTGGTGAGTGGTCTCTTTTTTTCCCCCTACAAAAACAAAATGGCAAAATGCAAGTTAAAATCTACGCCTACTCTCATCACTACAACACATACGTTGATTGACCACATTTTGTTTTGCATTAGTCTCAAATAGCAATCTCCACACTTTGTCGCTGGATAAAGGTCTGGCTGAACCCATCATCATTCTGGTATAGGGAAAAAATGCTCTGGCTTGTTTGTATTTCTTTAAACCAATTACAATCCTCTATGGCCAGGATGCAGTGACTGAACTGTTGTGCAAGCCTCGCTGCCGCTATGGTTACGGTTTCTTTATCTAGTTAGCTAGATAAAGAGATTAGCTGCACAGAGAAGAATTTCAGAATTTAACCACAGAGAGAGTCTGCAAGTATGTAGCGGCACATTGCTGGTTGCAATGAGCTGCCACTGGTTGATGGATCAACCTAAAAGGAAAGATGAAGAGCACGTGGAAGTATGGTTAAAAGAAAATGTACCAAGAACTGGCGCATAAATGTGAAGATTTTTTACGACAGCAACACTAATGCAACGTGCTGCAGCACAGGTCGGAACTCATTGTATGGAAATAAAATACAATAATCAATTAAAGACCACAAAAACTCAAAACAGTAATTACACTGTTTTTAATGACATTGTATCATATGCAGTTTTATGGCCAGTTGAAAAAATATTTTGGTTGGTCAATGTTTTCAGTTTTCCAGTCTAGAAATTCCAAAAAGTTCATTGGACCCTGCCCAAAACAACAGCTATGACATCACCTAAGTCCACAACCTGTCTTAAGATGGCATGCCAATAACTAAAAACAATCCTAAATGCATCCATTATTGCAAAACCCATACATTCAAACTGACCCAAACTGAATCAAAACCATGTATTTTAAAGCTAGAAACCCACAAAGGTAAAACACAAGATCAGGTAAGTGTCAACATGTTGTCAACCTTTAAATCAAACATGAACGGACTTAGTGGAGTTGTCCTGGATCAACACCATCTGTGTCCGCTGTCATCATGCTAATGCTGAAGTAGTAATGTAAAAATGTCAAATCTACACGAGCTCCAGAGATGGCTCCAATGATAAGTAACACTCCTATGTCACCCCAGCTTCAGACCTTGGGGTTACCACAGCCCGCTACAGTGATTGGTGTCAGTAGACATGATCAAACAGCAGCTGGCCCGCAGAAATCTCTGGTCACGTGCCAAGGATCAAGGAGGTATGGTGAAAAGCTGACAACTGACATGTGCTAATGATGTAACCTCGAGCGCCTGAATCAGGGCAGTATCAGGAGACCAATAAAGAACTGAAGGGCCAAAGCACCTGAGTTTGGTTCAGTATTCTAATCAATATCTAATTACTTCAGACACTATTCTTTAACCTACATGAGGCTTTGCAGAAGATGCCCAACAACATCTCCATCAACATCTGACGTTTGATGGGTGCCATTTGTCAATTCTGGACCATCGTGCGTTAAAACTAAAATCGTCTCCTGTCGAGTTTTGCATGTTTGTCGAGTTTTGGGATGATTTATAAAAACAATCCAAACCAATATGATACAGCAGAAGCCTGGGCATGATCTCATGAAAGTATCACAGCAAACAATTTTTATAGGGCCTGATACACACTCACACACAGACACAGACACTTTGACCTATGAGCCACTCTGGACTACAGTGGCTGCGTCGACATGGTCTCACCCGTACAGTTTCAACACCTAATTCATTATCAGCTTCTGCAAGGCCCTGCCATTCCCAGCTAAGTAAGTGGCAGGTTATAAAAAGCAGAAGAGCTGTGCATGTACACATTAGTAAGTGTCACTTACTGGAAAACACTTAAACCTTGAAGCAGATTATAAAAAAAATGAAAAATGCATCCACAAATATATTGGTCAACATAGGAATATGAGCTAGGAACTCACTGCGTTTTGTGTTGACGAACTAAACAAGTTTTAGATTTGAATTTAAGATATAAAAGTAATTTATAATAAGTTTTAAACCATAATCTCAAAAGGTTTTAGGCCTCTGATGTCAAACAGGACAGAGTAGTGTATATAAACAATCCATACAGCCATTGAATAAGAAAGTTCCAACACATTTTACTTTACCTAATTAAATATTTTAAATAGTAAAGTATTACCTTTTTGATTGTTGTAGTCCACTCTTAGGACGTAACAAAGCATACAGGTTTACTTAAGACATTTCACAGTTGCCTTGTTTGATCTATGATGGGATGGAGTGGATACTATTAGTGAAAAGGTGTGGTGCTCCATGTGATTTTGTTTCTTAATGAATAGAAATGATAAAAGCTATGTTGTTAAAAACTCTACAAGCACCAGGCAGCAAACACTTGTCAGACATCGTCTCAAGCTCAGCAGATTGCATGCGAATTGTGACCTACCTGTGCACTCAAGGTAGTCTTCCAACACTTGATCCTAGCTTAGCTTACTTCCCCTGTGTTGTCAATAATGAGTTTAAAGTGTGTCTTGATCCTTGACTACATAGAGCCTTTTTCTTTTAAATTCAGCCTTTTTATACTCCTGCGATAAACTTGTGGTTGTTTTTACGATAACTGAAATGGATAAGTCAAACTGAAACCATGCTAGGATAAATAAATAAATACATACAAGATCCTGGCTGGGAAAGGGAGATCTTAATAAATTTGTACCAGTAAATGGATTTATTTAATCAGAGTGTTTCATATTAATATAATTGTATACTTTCTGAGTTGCACTGCATATTTAGCAAACATTTAATTTCAGTAAAACTTAACCACCTCAAGAGGTCTTGGTTGTCTAAAAGTTCAAGGTATTTCATAAATGAAAGCGCACAAAAAGAATGTGCACTTTATTTAGTATCCTCGTTTTCTCTCTCTGCGTGCGTGTAATAGTATAGCACTGTGTGTGACATGAGGTCCTTCCCCTTGTGTCCATTGTTTGCTATGGCAATTATAACAACAGCACAAAGCATAACATGTTTATCATCTACTTAAATGTGGATCTTAAATGGGAAATAGGCCTACGCTTTGTTTACTGTGTGGTGTAATTAGCTACTTCACAGTGGGACTGTCTGATTTCTTAATAATTTCCTTATTAATTAATAGATACTTTCAACATTATTGCAACATCCTTGGCTCAAAGTCACCATCCCATCCATCTCTGCTGTTGACAACAAATGAATATGTTTATAGAAAAGAAGCAGTTTAGGGAAAAGTCCCCATCATCCAACAGCTCACTCCTTGAGAAAGCTCGCAGAGCGAGCATGCCCCGCTGCAGGCAGCCTCTATTATCAGTGAGACTGAGAATTAGGCGAGCTCTTCACACACCACTTGAACCATGACATCAGCCCCTGAAAAAGGGCAGAGAGAGGGGAAGATGCGGAGGAAAACACACCAGAGGCACAACAAGAAAATAAAGGTCACCAAAACAAAGAAATAAACAGAAAATGGGAAATTAAAAGGAGTGTATGTCTCTCTCTCTGTGTGTGTGTGTGTGTGTGTGTGTGTGTGTGTGTGTGTGTGTGTGTGTGTGTGTGTGTGTGTGTGTGATAAAGAGAGATTGAGAGCGACAGAGAGAAAAAGAAAGTGAATTGAGAGTGACCCCCTTTAACATTATGTACTTTCATGGAGAAAATGTATCACATTCTCCTATTCCCTGATGGCCTGCCTTGATCCCCTGTCCTCCTCTCTCTCACTCAAACACGCATGTGCACACACAAACACGCAGTCTCTCACTGCAACTCTAAACTGGCAGGTGCAACTGAGTTAACGCTAACAGAGACATACTTTCTGGCTCATTGGCCATCAATCAAGTCAAGATGCTATGATCGCCCATTAAGATTGTGTATATTTAAGCCTCTGTGAGAAGCTGTTTATCAGTGAGGCAGCCGCCTTGTGAGACAGATAGTAGCCAACTGTTGCTCGTCATATTGCATCTCGCTGTGTCACGTCCTCTCCCCCAGACACAAGTATGCAGTCACAGAAATACATAAAATACTCCACCAAAAGGTAACGTCCAGTGAAGCCAACACACACACACACACACACACACACACAGACAGAGACCAGGTAGGCCACACTGGGAGTGGTGTGAGGTTCCAGGAGTGATAGTGTTACACTTTGTGCATCCTGGACACCTCCCCTCTCTCCCTGTTCACCCAGCACTCAAACGGGTCTCCATTGCTGCTGGCCCTTTATACCCCCCCCCCCCCCCCATTACATCATCCCTTTATATCAGTTAGCACGAAGTACCAAAGAAACACAGGGGCTAACTATTCCTTACTACTTGCATCTAGGATATGACATAGGCAACACAACAATAGATTAGTCTTAAGAAAATATGACAACAAATGCACTCAGCAGTCCAGAGTCCCACTGGTTTTTAGGCCAGGCCTCTCAAAGAGAGACTGGTTAATTTAAACCTTTAATGGCAGGTGAATGCAACAAAAACTTGATATCAGGGGTGAAAAAATACTGTACCTCAAAACTGACTGAGGCATAGGCCTTCATAATACACCATACTCATAAGGTGTATCAAATGTATTGGTGGGTAAGTGTTGTTATAATAAAATTAGATACTCCACATGGCACAATGCAAACCTCAGTTCCATTTCCTCTAACTGGTAAAGACTGGACAAAATAAACCTAACCAAGCATACCGTTTTTTGTTAGTTTTTTTCAGTTGTACACATAAAATGCTGCAGTGCACTGCATGAATGCAAGCTAACAAAAGAGATTATCTTAAGCATTTGGGATGTAGGTTAAACGTGGATATCTCAATTCATGCTAATACTACCAGGCTGCTTGTTATTGTACGTCTCTCATACGGACTACTGGCTACGTCTAATGTTAAGCAATATTTATTTCCCCCCCTACAGTTTAAAAGCTTGTGAAGTCTTTAACATCATCCCAGTCCTGACCGCATCTTCCTTTAATGCACTGGAAACAGCAATTCACTGGAATGCACTTCAGCGGAGACTTTACCGCATCCCGGATGAGCTGGTTCATTTGCCCTGGTCACGCCGATTACGACTGTAGGGTCATTGTTGCTTGTAACGCACTTAACATCACTCAAAATAGCCAGTTTACCCCCTCTCACAGCACCAAATTCAGCTCTGGGTCAGTTCCGCTGCAGCTGCTAAAAGCGGCGCTGAGGGGACGATATTAGCCTCACAACATTGCTGATACTGTGCACCTACCTTAAAACGACGGACGACTAATTCTGCAACATATCGTAAGATAACCAGCTATCTTCTTGAAATGACTGGAGTCCCACTCTCAAACACAGCGAGCGACCAGCGGCTCGGAAGCTGGTGAGGTGGCGTCCGTGTGATAAAACCGTACACCTGTTTTTCGACGCGCATGGATGTTACCGGTGTCGGTCAGCGAACTAAAGGCAACTCCCTCTGTCGGGGGTCACAGGGGCTCGGATAGCAATGCGGTGAAGCTGTCCTGTTTCTTCACGACACAAACCTCCAAGGAAGAGGCGACGCGGCGGTACAATAAGTTACCGCATGCCTTTTTTTTTTTTGACTACGTGCGCCTGTCGCACCGCGGTCCCGCACCACTCTGCCGGCTCTTAAGCACTCGCGTCTGTCCAGAAATGGACTGAACCTGCCTCCCGTTTCCGTTTTTATTATTATTGAATGATTCCGTGGCTCCGTGCGCAAAATGGCCTCTGTTATTTTCATTCAGCAACAGTCTACCGCGAGCTTCCCATTGGGTCTTCGTGTAGCCATGGCAACGCCCGCGGTTCAATCAGTGCTTGCAGAGGACACAGTGGGCCTGTGTACAGCTCACTGCTAACAGGAAAGTGCACCTTTACCTTCCTATCTGCAGTAGAAACGCACAAAGACTGACCTTAGCTATGAGCTGCTGAAAGTTTATGGAGGCTACGGGCTGTGTGTTAATGGTTAGGACATGATAATAATACAGTCAGGCTTAGTGAGTGATCCACAGACCCATGCCAGAAATAAGCTAGAGCTGTGCCAACATTTATGTCATGTTGTCATCAAACTTAAAGGGAAATGTTGAGCTATATATACACGACAAGTAACTTTTGACTTACATTCCTTGTAGAATTAATTACTGGACAATTTGAGGTAGGCTTAACTTGTGTTTTGAGAATAGGGTTACAAATTCTGGCAAAGAATTGGGAAAAAAAAACTCACGTAAACCTGTATATGGGCTAAACTCAGCATATATATACGTTTCCAATATCTTCATAATACACTGTAAATGCAAGCTAATACTAAAGAGGGATTATATGTATCATAAATCGGATGTGGGTTAACCAAGGATATTTACACTATGTTTATTGGGTACAATAGTCTATTGAAGACATTTGGACACTTAGTAGGTTTTTACTTTACTTCCTCAATCTACAAATTTTTTTTGATAATTCTAGTAGCCAGCAACTACAGTCCTGTGCAGTGTTTTGGATGAATGAGTTTCGTTAGCTTCTACCAATCATTAATCATTGTGGTGCACAGCAAGTGTTTCAGTGTTAACACTGGATGCGTTGATTTTTCAGTTGTTGACAGAGAGCTGACATGAATTTGTGGCAGCAAAATCCTATAATGATCTGAAAGTGTTAAATTCTGATAGGTGTGGATTTATATCAGCACTGACATGGTGTTAGTTTTTACATCACCCCATTTTAAATTAGAACTGACGTTTTTGCTGTGACGTCTTCTTCCTTTACTAGGTAAACGCCAGAAATTAAATTATGGTTTTGTCTTGTTAAGTGTTGCCCTGTAACAAAACTGTATTTGTTGTAACTCTGTCTTCATTAAGCAAAGCAACTGAAGCGTGTCTTGATTCTTGATGGCTTAACTGAAGAATTCTCCCCCTCAGTGTCTGTTTCCCACTTTCTCTCACACACCAAGCTGTTCAATTATTAACAGACTGGATGGTAGTGAATGCTAGGTATCCTGTGACCACGGCAGACAACATAGCCTTTACTCGTTTGTCACATTGTTCGGCTTTTGTTTTGAAGGAAACAGCATGAGTAGTCCATCCTCTATGTCTATTCTGTTGTACCTGAAGAAGCAGATAAACCAACAGGTTCGGAACAAAATCTGTCTATTCATATATCGTATACACTAATTATAAATGTGAAGTCTCAGTTCAAGATCAGAGATATATCTCCAGACTTGGGAGTGAGAGACCGAAAGCAAAAGCACTATTGCTCATTAATTCTTAAAACCTTTAGAGGACTGTTACAGAATCAAACACAAGGCCCTCTCACCTTATAAAAATGAGACTTTAGGAGTGCATCCACTCTTATGTGAATATGTGACGAATACAATCCTTTTTTGAGCTTACATACATTAATAATGTAAACTCTTTGTTCACCTATTGAGCTCTATGGTGTTGTTAATAGCTTTGTGAGCACATATCATCTACTAAACAGCAGCATGACTTGCACTGCCTTATGTGATTCTGATAATGAAACCACTTGCACAAACAACCTTCTTTGAAAACATTTTTTTTTCTTTTTTTATGTAATATTTTTTTAAATGATGCAGATTTAATCTGTAGATTACCTGGTTTTATGTTTATATAAAATATAGGTCAAATTATATTTCTAATTGATTTTCCTGTCAGATGATTTAGTATAGTGAATATTACTGTACAATGAATATTACTGACCATGTTTTACTGGTTTAATGCCGCAAGATAACTGAACTTCTTACTATGGTTAATTCATGTCATCTTAAATATAAATAATACCTTAAGTTACACAGACAACAAATTACTATTCAACATTTTTAAAAGCTGCAGCGTTATTTAGTTGATACATGCATAAAGAGCCCCTTCTTCTGCCAACATCAAAGGTGTACAAATTTAGACCGTTATTGATAGCTGACCTTTCTGATGTGTCAACAAGAGCACATCTGTGATTGTGTGTGCATGCATGTGTTTGGTCTTTTATCAACAGCTCTTATGTGCAGTATAGGCGGCCATAACTGAATTTTACTGTTGTCAAGTAGGTGCCTTTTTATAGGTGGTATGTTATCCACTGGCATACTCCATTCTGACAGGGCCAGTGAGGATGATGATGATATATTGTGTCTGGTATGCAGTGGTCCATTAGTGATACAGGTGCAGACATACGAAGGGTGGAACTTTGGACATTACAGCATATTACAGAACAAGACTAGCAGTGTGTCTACACAGGAGGTGTTTCAGCCACTTTTTTCTGTCTGACAGAAGACAGACACACTTCTATTTCAGTCAAAACAACTGTCTACATACGCCACATAACATCCCACATTTCACTGACACTACATGCGTGTAACCACAACGAAAAGCATTATTTTTGCAGTCTATTAAGGGATCACTAAAATCATTAGAATGTATCCTAAATGGGAAATGAATGTCCGCACCAAAGGTTTTTTACATTTGAGAAAAAAACTAAAATGTTAGCCTCATGGTGGTGTTAGAGTAAAACTCAAGGGATCACCAATGTCAGTAGGCTTCATCCTCTTGGGAACATGTATGTCTTTACAAACTGTAATGGTAAACCATCCAATAGTTCGATATTTCAGTCTGGTGGTGAACCAACCAACAGAACAAGCGACAGATCTGCATTGCCATCCGTAGACCAAGATAGCCAGGCCTCCTGGACTGGGACACTACATATAGTCACAGGAATCCTCACCAACCCCCTCTGAGAGCCAAGAATGGACTTTAGGTAGTAGAGGTGCCACCACTGTGCAACATTCATCTAGTGGAGTCAGGTGTTGACGTGGGTGCAATCCAAAAGCTGGCCTTGGATACGAGATATACTGAAGCTGACCCCAGTCAAAAAAAACCCACTACATTACAATCCACACAAAGTATCTGGATCTCTGCCAGACCTTCATCCAAATGCAAATGTGTAATAATGCTTCCCATAATAGTATTTCCCTTTTAGGATTACAACATGGACCTTATCTTAGAGGGCCTGACATCATTAGCCATGTGTCATGCTTTTATGGCCGCAGCTACCTATCCTCATCCACATTGTGTCTGCAATTATTTAATGTCCAAGCCTTAACATATACTGCCACCACACCCTCGTGGCCTCTCTTAGAATAGCCCACAATAAAGGAGAGCAGGCTGACACAGGGATCTTGTGAGAAAATAACTCTTTTATCTGAGCAGTGGCACTGTCTCACATTTTTCCACCGTTGCTTTCCAAAGAGATCCGCATTTGGAACAGTTGATATGGAGGTTCACTCGTCTGGCCAATGTTAAAGTAGCACAGTGGTGCTGAATGGGTGGAGGGCATGTGAGTGCATGAGGACACTGTCTGTGAATGACATCATGCCACTTCCATTCCAGACTTTGCTTTGATGTCTAAGAGCTGACCAGGTGAAATGCATAAGCAAACCTGAGAGAACAAAGCTGCTGATGTAGAGACGTGCATCATCTCTGTGTTTAGCAGCGACCAAAAGTGCAAGTCGGCCCTTTACCCTCTTATTCTTATTGGACTCCTTTTCACTTAATAAATTGTCAGTCAGACGTCTCTCATGATTGAGCATCATTGGCTGCTGCAATTTTAACAGGGTCAATTAAGAGAACAAAATGCTGAATTCTGTTAATCACCAGAACTGGTGGCTGCTATACCAGTCAAAAAGAGTCAACATTGCCCAGTGACAATGCCGGTGTCAATCATGGCTCCTCATTTTGTATATAAAAGCTGACACTGCAATGTTATGACAGATGTTGGGGAGAAGCTGACACAACATAACATAGAAAAATTGTGCAAAAGAAAAGATGAAGGACAACAGAATAACAAATGACATTGTGAAGGACATAGAAGAACAGGAAAAAAAATAAGAGTCGGGCAAAATTTGAGTCTATAAATAATATAGTTGACATTATTTTTCTACCTGTCTAGACATAATTACATCATGGATATCTCACTGTATGACAACGCATATAACGACTTGAATATATATATATATATATATATATAAAAAAAAATTAAGCTGGAGATTGTTTCACAGTTCCAAGCATTAACATTATGATTCTGTTTAAGTACATTTCCTGTTAATGTCTGTAACATCTGTAGCTGATAGAATCTACACTTGGATCCATTATAGAGAGATGCTGGGCAGGAATCCTACGTTGTGGTTATTTTTATATGTTTTATCACTTGAATAAACTGAAATTATGAGCTTTGTGTATTGTGTTCCAATAACTTGAATGTGTCTGAATACTTGTTGAAGGTAACCACTGAACACTTGTTTTTTTATATTTTTCAATTACTGGGAATCCAATAGTGCCAAGGGTGTTTGAAAGGGTGGCAGGAGGCAGGAGGCAGGAGCCAATATTTGATATACTCTAACAGATCTTACAAAACATTTTCTGACTTATCTGGTTTAATAGTCTACAGCGTTGGTGTTTATGTTCCTGGCAGGCTCTACTTGTGGTCTGCCTGAACTGCTTAAATAGTCTTTAAAGCTCCACTAATCAATATAGTCTATAGTCAGATGACTATGTGCAATGTGTAATGCGTTTTAGTCTCATTAGCTCATTGTTTTGGTTGTACTGTGCCACAAATTCCATTCTCATAAACCGTTTTTTCCAGTCACAATAGACAGCTGTTTCAGCAAGAAAAAGCTCTAACATGCCCTCCTGCTCAGCACCAAAGTGCAGACACACAAAGATTACACCCAACTGGTGAAGAAACATAAACAGCTACTAAGCTAAAGACATAGATGTTTCTCTCAGTGGAGACCAAAACAGAGCTAAAACTAGATGAAATTTAAACTTGCATCCACCATATGGGCAAAAATACGACTCCACTTCAATGCTAAGGCTGCTTCATGACTTCTTGCTATGCAAATAGGCACACAATTTGTTAGCCATTATAACTTTAGAAGCCAATGTCATACTTTTCTGCCCCCAAGTGACCAAAAATCATTATGCAGCTACAACAATTAAAAACATGGTCTCATGGCTCATGGCTCTAATTACAGGCTACCGGAGAGCAAATTCTCCTGCCTCTCCCTTTTGCTATTTAAGTGTGATAATACTTCACTTCTAAAACACAAACAGCAAATGTGAACCCAAGGACTCTTACGTTCTCTCCCAAGATATTACGATATTAGGATGCACATTGTTAAGTTTCCTCAGAATCCATCCATCCTGACTGTCTCGGATAGTCAAGTTACTTTGAATTATTTTCAGTTCAGCTTTCACCAAATATAAATACCCAAATGATTACTGTCATCATGATTAGCCATTACGTAAAACATAAGCTATGTCTCAAATCGCGTACTTCTGTACTTACACTTAATGTTTTGAGCGCATAAGTGCATTCACACCGACAAGTATAACAAAATGTATGTGAGTACCCGGATGATGTACACAAAATGGTCAGAAAGTTGCGTGTGGAATGCTGCACACTTCTAACCCTCAACAGTCGCCATCTTGGCTACGTAGCAGAAGGGACCACCAACGTATAGAAGTGGCTGCTGCAGTTGCAATTGCTACTAATTGGCTAAAAGTAAAAAAAATTATATTATTGAATTGAAGTCAAGTGAGCAAAAAAGCAGGCAGATATTTAGGCATGCGGCAATTGTGGTAAAATGTTGGCGATAATGATCCGCCCGGTTGCAATCTGCCATTAAAAAGAAGAAGAAAATGCTGTCGAAGGTTGTGATCGTCATTTCCGTCAAGCACACAACAGCAGTATTTGATTTGAGACAACACTACCCTGTCAAAATTAAAGCACTACACAAGTCAGTACGTAGTGTACACAGTTTACTGCATGTACAGTAAGTGTACTAACGGAAGTGCGCGATTTAAGATAATTCTAACTTTGTTGCCATGCTAAATCACTAAAAAGCAATGGCTCTATTAATGGAAATGTTGGTCTATCTGTCTGTCTGTCGGTTGGTCAGTGGTATTGGTCTTTCGCTTTAGTCCAGACTGACATAACTGAACAAATATTGAATAGCTTGTTATTACATTTGGTACAGATATCCATGGCTTTGGTGATGAGTGATCCTCCGACTTTCCTGTAGAGCTACTAGCAGGTCAATGTTATCACGTATCCTGTGAAGTATCTCAGCATCTACTTGATGGATTGGCACCATATTTTAGACCAGAGGATCCCAGAGGATGAAGTCAGCTGACTTTGGAGATCCTGTGACACTCATGTCCCCCCTTAGCATGAGCTTTAATAAATGTAATAGAATCATTGTGATACCACTACATACGGTATGATCCGTTACTACCCCACCCTGCTATTGAAACATCTAATCTTACTCTTGGAGCTCAAAACCTCATACACCTCTCTGCTTCTCCTTATCAGGGCATGGAGCGAAGGCAGTGTAGCTTACGCTGGTTATACAACACACCCCTTCATGTTTCCCACGTGTGTCTTCCAGACACAATTACTGATAGTCTCTCTGGAACACATTTCTAATATAACTCTGTACTTCATCCACCTCAGTACCCTTTACTGGTAAGCCAGACCTCTCCTTGTGTAACTGTTAAGTGAATTGATAAGTGGTGTTGTGGCTGATGAAATGTTGCATAGCTGGATGCTGATTCAGTGGTGTCACTAGCAGGGCAGGAGGGAAGACGAGACTTAACCAACGTAAAAAATGAACTATGAGGAAGTGAAATGAGAGTGTGTACAGTGGCAAACACACAAGTGGCAAACAGTATGCAGGGAACAATGAAAGTGACATGTAAGAAGAACATCTCCAAGACATTTTTGTTATTTTTGTTCAGTGTAGTTGGCGATTAATTTAGTTTCAATTGATTCATTGAGAAATTGTTCTCTAGTTACATTACATACATTTCACTTGAACGTTATGAAATCTTAGATACCCTAAAAAGGTGGGAATTGTCTTTAGACAACACGTTGCACTACCAACAAGTAACCCCACCAAACAAACCGAGTGACAAAAGCATGTCTGAGTGCAAACGTTGCTCCTTTGACATTGTTCATGCGGGCTTTGCTCCTCCCCCTCCTCTCCGCTCTGTTGTGTTTGGTTGTCATGCCGTCACGTGACTCAGTGGCGCCAAGAACACAAACATCAGCTATTGGACTGAATTCTGTCACAGAATAGTTCTAAAAAATAATTTAAGTTTTAAAACATTTGTTCTTTAATAATTTTGTGCACTTTTTTGTGCATATTTAAAAAATATGTTCATGATGTTCAATGCAGTGTTCACAGTTACAGTTCATTACAGTAATAATAATATTATTGGTCTAAAGACTTAACTTGAAATCTGTCCTGGGTTTTAACATGCACATGATTAACTAGTTAACAGTGGAAATCACAAAAATCATTTAGTGGTCATAAAAATGTTTCCAGATTTAGAATATTGACGATTCATTCACCTCATAAATCATGGTTTTATAAGTATCGGTATCGATATCGATATCGATATCGATAGCAATACTGGCCCTGTATTTACTTGGTATCGGATCGATACCAAATTTTGTAGTATTGCACACCACTACTGCCTACACCCATCCTTTAAGTAGATGGAGTTTCAAGATGTTCTGTAGCCAGCCAGTAGAGGGCACTCCAAAGACCATCTTAATTGAGCTATCATCCAGTTCTTACACTTTTCATATGCTATTACTCCTATTGTAGCATACCCCACGAAGCTCTGGATTTGAGTACAGTTACAGTAAAAGCCAAAACGATTTGGTGCTGGGTTTCTATCTTTAGGGTACTTTTGTTTAAACTGTATATACTATAGACTGTATATAAAGATGGATGACGCGTCTCCACTCTCTCCCATTGTAAAAAATGAAGCTAAAATACCCCGGATATGGAAGCTGTCCTCTTGCACCGGTGACATCAGTTGGTGCCAGAGTCTGCACAGTAGTGATCCGCAGTGGAGCCGTGTTATCGAGTTCCCGCTTATACAGCTGCTAGAGCGAATTGTGAGCACACTCACAGTTCACACTCACAATCATAACGTGACACCCCATTTTTATAGCATCAAATAAGTAATTAAAACCAAACTTGTAAAAAAAACGAACACTTGAACCCACATTGTCGTCATAAGAACTACCTAAAATGGCAGAAACCATCTTTGGGAAAAATGTATTTGACGTGTGCTTTGACTTTTCAAATTTCTGCACACACCCATGTTTACATACTAACACTGAGTAATATTCTGACATGTACTTTTTACATGTTCATATTGTGATCAGCTGTGGAGAAGCTGGAGTTGCTTATAAAGAGTTTGCAGAATCGACCACATTACTAGCTCTTTCCATCATCTACTTGCTATGAGCCTGTTAGTGGAAAGTATTTATGAAAAAATATCTGCTTCAGAATTCTGTCCTTGATTTATTGGTGAAGCCATACATCCTCTTCGTAGATTTTCAGCTTCTTCTCAGGCTTGTAAATAAGTAATGGCTCAATTAATCCTATTAAACCTGCATTGCTAGAGAGGAGAGCAGGGACATTCATAAGGAACCAACAGGAGGAGATTAATACAGACCAAACATTCAATAATAGTGGTACAGAATTGTACACATAATAGTGCAAATAATGGCACCAGTTAAATTATAGAAATTGCATTAAAAAAACCTTAATTAAATGAATAAATCTGTCTCAACCCCCTGAGTCTCTGTAAGGGGATCTGCATGGTAAGAAATGCCAAGATATTTGGGTTCAGAGAAAAGACTTTGATACAGAATAGTTTAAAAGGTTAGCAAGAAATGGGTAAGTAAGAAACCAAAACACTGTTGTGTAAAGTTTTTACTTCCTCTACACATAAAGAGCTGTACTGCTAATGAATTCTGGCTATGACAGTGGCAAAGCTGTCACAATTCTTCAAGTCTTCTTTTGTCACAGCTATTTTCACATTTTCAGCATAAACGTTTCACAAGAAATGGGAATAATGTACAGTCGCAAACTGTTTAGTTGGTTCTTGGGGCAAAGCAATCTGTCCAGGCAGAGAATATTTTAGGATGAGGAGTATCACCCCTGAATCTCCCTCTTCCTTCTATGGTAACAGCGCTGCTCCGCTACATCAAAAGAGACATAAATCGCTAAATCATTTTTGACCACATGACCCACAGAAATATTTGTGTTCTTAGCTGAAGGGGGATGAACTTATTATAGAGGAGTAAACGGAAGGAAAATGTCATGAGTGTTTGTTTATTTATCAGCTGAGACCAACTCATAAAATCTACCAAATCTTATCTAAATAATGGATCTTATTGCTTTATTTGCTTTGGTCAAATCTACTTTTCTTGTCTTTTTGGTTTGTTTCTTCCATTGAAGATACTGTTAGTACTGTTAGAAAATGGTAAAACGTACTAACATTTATAACACAGTGACACGAGGATGATGAGAGAGATTGAATGTGCTGTAGTTGACTGAGAAATGCTGCTAGCATAAATATCTTCTAATTATGATTGTATGTTGGAAGGAACCTCAAACCATATGGCTTTTTAAATCAAGAAGGTCTTAAGTCCCATCTGCTAACTATCATTGACAAGCTCGGTTGTTGGCCCTGTCAGACTATTGCAGCCAAAGCTTAAGGTGCCAGCACAAAGCTCTGCCTGCCTTCCATGAACTCAGTCTGGTGTTAGAAAGGTGTAATCTCCCTCTGAAAAGGCCACTTGTCTCACAGCTTTTAGCATATGGCTAAAAGCCTCAGTGACAACTCTCCACACCAAATGGGGACAGGGGAAAAGCAGCACTTGTAGTGAGTATCGCCTACTTTTTTAAACTCATGCTGAAACAGAGAAAGGGATTTTAAGGCTTCTCTTAGGGCTACACTGATGTGTTTAATTGATTAACTGCAAATGTATTCAGTAATATAATGGAACTACGTTGTAGCCCTAATACAGTTTTTATTGCATCTCCCACATTTACAGCCGTACCCTCCACACACTGAATTGTCTCGCCTTGCATTATACTGAGCTGCACTGCAGAGTTAACATTACAGTAGTAGACCCACGCTGCTGATTCCAGTTCAGCATTGATGTCCTGTCATCCCCGGGGACCACTTATAGTGAAAAGAGACCAGAGTCAGCACTTACTGAGCAATAGCCAGTGATGAGAAGCATATGCCATCAGCTAATGCTTAAATAAAATAATAAAAAATGCATTGAATATGTCAATAATTGCACGACAGTTGCAGCTGAGAGTGTATGTTTTCACTGATGAAAAGCATTCTATCATTTCACAAGTCTGTTTTGTAAGTCATGTGGGTTTCATTCATCACAATCAGGAATACAGCCATCCACAATTCCATAGGATGCTACATCTGTCCACAGTAAAATCCCAGACTGCTCATTTCCCTGTGTCTAACACAACTGTCATCTTCTGTGTGTGACACACAGTGGAGTCATCCATGTAATGTGTGTGTCCTTAATAAAGGACAAAATCTGATGAGGAACACTAAGCATAATACATCCATGTTCTGTATTCTCTCCAGCATGTGTTTGAAATCAAAATGCACATACATTACTGAACCATTTGCCCATCCCTTCCTCTAAGGTGTAATAACCACTGTGTTCTTGAACAAGCCGTGTGTCAGTCGCTGACACCAGTAGCAGAGCGGGGCGTCTGACCTCCAAACATCATTGGTCAGCAAACTGGGGAGGGGGAGATATACTGCAGTGTCTTTTTTTCTGCAGAGGGCAGAGAGAACATGCTACAACATTGCTGCTGCAGCCTGCAGTGCTCCTTGTATGTACATTACCCGTACCCCTTTCTACATCGCTCTATCTAAAATCTCTTCATCTCAGTTACCTGATTTATCTCCTCTTCTTTTTGAAATATCATTGCAAAGTCAAGCAAACACAGATTTTAATTACCACTGCTCCCCTGCTTTTTAGAAGTACTTGCTCTAGTTTGTTTCTCTCACTTGAGCTGCACATATACAGTAGATGCCTATTACACCAGACAATGACAATGCACTGCTGAGACTCTGCAACTAACCCCATTAGCCACTTCAATACTGTACAATTCACAGCTTTCTGGTGAATATCAGTGTGTAGTGAGGATTTTAACACACTGATAATGAAGTTACTGCATGGGTTAATGTACAGGATTACATTACAACCACCATGTATAGCAGTGAAGAGCCAAGAGGGCAAACTCACCTTTTGTTTCGAGGCTTTCCAACACTCCAGAGATTCAATCTGCAAATGAGGGAAAGGAGATTTACCCGAGCCGGTAAGATGAAGAATGTGGCACACACACTCCCATTGATGGAGCCGTTGCCGCCCCCCCCCCCCAGTTATCCCTTTTGCATGAGTGAATTCAATCACACGTACGCATGACACGCACTAGCCACTATCGGGTAAGTGAAACATGTACAGCAATGCCTGTCACTCAGTCCAGAGTACCGTAGGGGTGCTCTCCTTACTTTTAATCCCTCATTCGAGTGCCAAATTGTTTCTCCTGAGAGAATCTGATGCGCACCTAATTCCTGTCAGCTTTCATGTCTCTGTTTGCCTCCTTTCCCTCCTGAGCTGTTGACAGTGCACTCATGATTTAGCCAGAATTAAAGCAGAACGGAGCTGCAACAACGCAGAATATTTTGCTCTGGTTCTCGTGACAGCCCTTTCTTTCGGTTTATTTCCTTCAGGAAACCCCTAAATCTTATCTCTTTTTTAATTATCACATTACTAACTTGAGCACCACCACCGTGCTGACAATGCTAGCTCCCTCCACTTTTTACAGGTCCTCAGCAATCCAGCAATTGGCACAAAGCCCTGTAAGCTGTCTCGGCTTAGCACCGGGCTAAACCAATCAGGTGGCCTGAGGTCTATCCCAGGAAGGACCGGCTCTATTAATCTAAGGGAAGGATAAAGAGGAAAAGAGAGGGGATAAAATGAGTATGAGTGCCTGTGTCTGTATGATTATGGAGGATGAGGTCAGCTGTTTTTTTCTCAGGGCAATGTAATGTTTCCTGCTTTGCATATTGTAGAATCACCAACATGAAAGGTCACAGGGTCAATGTCGTCTCTCCATAAATCTCCACATAATCAATCTGTTAGAAAAGAGAGTATGCAAGTGATCTGGAAAGAAAGATACATACATGTTATATGTTGAGAGATATTGTTGGTGCAGGAAATTCTATGACATCAACACATAATTAAATCCAGAAAACAATCACAAATATGTAAATGTATACAGCGTAATTTAATGTGTTTGCATGAATGTGAACATGCTGATGTTTCGCAGGGATAATGTTTACATGTCCATACTTTTAGTTTAAAGTGTTAGCAAGCTAAACTTTGCTAAATAGCACTAAACAGTATGGGGATGATGGAAATGTCATTAATTTTGCAAGTATTTGGTCAAAAACCAATGTAATTAACAAATAAAAATTGTGACCTGATGATGGCGCTAGATGGAAGTTCAGGGGATCAAAGAAATAAGATTTCATCCTGTTGGGACCAAGAATGTTTGTACCAAATTTCTTGAAAAAATCCATTAGATAGTTGTCAAGATATTTAAATAAAACCAAAAGATGTCAACCAGGCAGTCAGGGGATCACCACCTCTTGGGACCTTGAATATCTGTAGCAAATATAATGCTAAACTATTTCAAATAGTTGCCACAATATTTCCCTTCGAACCAAAAATGTGAAACTCTGGTGGTCCTAGAGAAAAGCTCGAGGGATCATCAAGTAGTTAGGATTCATTCTCTGGTTGCCATGATTGTCTGTACCAAATTGAGCTATTTCAGTTTGGATCAAAGTGGACCAGACCAGCATTGCTACTCTTAGATGCCACTAGCATGGCTAAAAAGAGATTTTTCACAAATACAAAGATAGAATCATCATGTGTACAGTATCTGATACAGCCTGAACAATTGATTTAAAAAAAGCTAGAAGTACAGAAGAACTTAAAATCAAAGAGTATTAGGCTATGGATGTCATTTCAGCAGCATTTTGACACAGCACAGCACAATGACTCATTTAGCATGAACAGCAGGTAATTTCTGCTTTTACATTACTGCTGACCTTTCAAAATGGGTTTGGACATGTGGTCATCTTCAGATTTATTGGTGTTTGGACTGTCTCAGTAATGCACTTACTTGCAGCCCAGAACTGCAATGATTTATACTGTTCAATAAATTAGCTTCACTCCATTTACTTGCAATGTACAGTATATCTTTGTGGAATTTTATTTCATTCAAGATTTTCATACCAACTCATTTTAAGTAAAATGGCCCAGATCAAATTGCACAAAAGCTCAAATAAAAAAAATAACATTGATTATAGATTTTCAGGTCTACCAACTTGCAGCTACTTGGTTTGAGTCACCCAAGGAGGGGACTAGACCCAAATCTGGGATGTTGCAACTACATATATGGCTTTTTAAGAGGAAAACTCAAGCACTTTCAAGGTACTAAACCAACTCCAGGCTTTGTTAGTATAAATATCGAGACCAATAACAAATATGACAACAGAATACATTAATTTCAAATATTAAAATATTTTTGGTGTTTACATGTGTTATGATTAGCCATGAAACAGAAGAAATAGGACCCATTCACAGACCAGCTGGTGCAGATAGAATTTAATGAGGGAAAAAACATCAGGAACAACTAAGACCATAAACCAAAACCAGGGAACCAGGGAACCAGGGAACCAGGGAACCAGGGAAACATACAAACCACCAACAGCAAACAGCAAACACTGAACAAATGCAGACGCAGACAATGATCCGACAAGAGACGAAGGGAAGGGACAGCTGTATATAAGGGAGGTAAACGAGAGGATCAGACACAGGTGAGTGACGAGACACAGGTGAGTGCAATAGAACCAAGGAGGGAACCAGACAAAGACAGGAAGGCACAAGAAAACACGAACACAAGCACACAGACTACCAAAATAAAACAGGAACCAAGTTCAGCGACCATGACAACACGAGTGATTGTGTAGATGATGAAACACCAGATTAAGTTGAAAATCAAATATTTTTCAAGAAGTATGTTCGAATTCAACTATATTTCTAACCTTGAAAACATAAAGACTTCATATGTAGCCTGTACATGGTCTGACCCCTGTGCCATCACGACACTCCAGTGTAAAATACTAAGTAAGATTCATGTTACATGTACTGTATGTTTATATTGAACAATCTGCAAGTAAGCAACAACATATCAGATCTCTTGCTATAGTTTGTATACAGTATAAAAGAAAGATTATTTGTATTTAACATGCTGTGTCGACAAGGAAGACAAAGAATTAAACAGTACTGACTATTGCTGGGATGTTGAGTGGCTCAATAACTGTATCTCACTGCCCTCCAGTGGTTGTTTCAAAGTCACCCAGTTGGTTTCATTTTTAGCTAACTCAAGTTTCACTTCTCTGGTGTTCTGAATGAGGGCACATCAAATTGTACAATGTAATAAAACTTATATCATATGACAAAAAGATATCTGTTTTCTCAATTTAATGGCTAACACCCACCCATGCTTCAAAACCTTTAAAGTGCCCTTGAGCTAAGGGACATTAGACCAATAAAGATACTGGGCACTGGGCAGCTATGAAAGTATTATTGAAGCAAAACTACTGAGCAGCTGTGACAATGGAAATTTTTGTAGCAGAAAATAGTCACATGTGTAACAGTGAATTTCACACATAAAGTCACACAGAAAAATACTTTACAAAGTCGAAACCCTGTAGGAGTGTTTTCTCTTCCACAAACACAACACAGCAGTTACACCTCGAATTCTTTATTGCAGGTGCACAAATCATATGCTATGAATCACAAATGAAGAAAATCATACGCTCACATTTTTGCTACAGTTGCTGCAGTTAATATGGTGCAAACCACATCTACACACCCGTATAAACAATGTGATGGTATACTCTTACTTCTGCATCTGAATTGTGGCAAAGTCCATTTTAGGGAACTGGATGCCACAGGTGAGTCGATCTCTCACTTTCATCTGCTAGGAAAAAATGTTACTCTATATTGAAGGTTTGGGGCAGCAGTTCTTATAACACAAACATATATTTATTGACAACACTTTATTTGGATGATTCAATGCTCACACTCAGCTTCCTATATGACTATAATAAGAGTGTACATTGTATGTCCGTGTAACCCAGTAGTTGAACTTTGGATTACACAAATAAAGTGATACCGTAATTGCACATGTCTGATTTCTTATACTGAATAAGGAAACTGTTGAGCACTGAATGCGTCTTAATATACAGTAGGATAGAATAAGAAAAAAGGCATCCTTGCACATACAGATGCAAATATTTTAATGTTTTTTTTAATTCAGTTTAAAATCATACGTCAAAATCTTTAAAAAAATAAATGTGTTTAAGCAGAGTGGAACACCTGGCTTTTTAGGTCAGGTCAGAGAAAGACCGGGCCTTCCTGTCTTCCAGAGAGGGTGACGCTGAAGTCAGATATAACAAGTGTGGACATGCTTTGTTTCCAGAAGATACATCTCCTGAAAAGTAAAAAGTAAACAAATATATTCCTCAAAAGACAGCTCAAATATACACTGTATTAACAGGAATTCGGGAGAAAGCTGAATTAATATGTTCTTTTAACTTATCAGAGGCTCCTGCACATTAAAAGTCTTGCACGTCTACTCGTACCTTTACGGTATGTGTTCCATTTGTTCGCCACTAATCACACCACATAAGTAGGATGTTTAAAGCGACCGTTTACATATGAATTAATGTCTTACTCTACCATATAGTTAGTAAAACAGACACGAGAGTTAGGCGATTGGACCCGAGCCATTTGGCACCACTTATTTAGCACACGTACATACATATATTGCGGTATATTTTCAGATCCGTTGTCAGACTGTGCCTGTACGGCGTTCACATAACTTCGCCTGTTTATACCACGCCTTACCAGACCCTTATCTGTGTTTTAGCCATATTCTATATTAGAACAGGCACTGGGAATGTTTAACAGTCTGAAGCACGTAATCACACTGGCGCTTGTCTGGTTTGTAGGATGTGAGTATGACTTGGATTCAAACTTCCTAATACTTCTGGTTATCACTCATGCATTAAACAGTTAAATTATCCGGTTGATGTAGACAGTGATGTGGAAGTGAAACCAGAGCTGACAATGACCCATTTCCGTATTTTTGTTGCTACGTTTTTGCACAGCCTGCTTCATAAGCTTCCACCAACACTCTTGCCTGCCTTCTTGAAGGAGAGAGGCTGTGGTGCTGGAGGTGAATTATTGTCTAGATGCAACATGCAAAGACAAAATCAGGTAAGAACTCGAAAAAACGGGTACATCCTAAACATTAGCCAGTGTGTGAAATGTCCAGATATTATAGTGCTATAATGATCACACAAACCTAGTGAAACTCGTGTTAGTACAGCCCACTGTGATAGTAAAAATATATGCATTTGGAGCAGATATTTCTATAGACAGCTTTTTTAACTCATATTATATGTTGTAAAGTCAGAAATATAACTTTCCCCAGACTATTGAGAAACACAGTGATGTGATACCTGGACACATCTGTACATTAAAGCTGCACTAATCAATGTTTTCATCTTAACAAGAGATGACATGATTATGTGTAAAATGAAGGATGTGGCTCATAGTGATGAATCCAGTATTATCACTAAACATGACTCCAAATATTCCTTATTTCCTAATGTTGCTCTGTCTGCTCAATGTGGAAACAGGTAACTGTTTGCTAACTAGTTTGCCATATCAACTTTATAACATGATATATCCGTGTTATTTGTGTTGTGCTGCCTAAGTTTAAGGCTTATGCTGATTTGATTGTATCTCTCTTTTTTAAAGGTTTTTGAAATGATGTCTGCCCCTCGTTCCCTTCTCCTCTTGGCGGTGATCATCACATGTTATTTTATGACCGTGGCCTCCCAGAAGAAGACCTCCTGCCATGTGCAAGACGGCAGAGCCGACTGCAGCCACCTCAGCCTCAGTGCGATCCCTCCAAACCTCCCCAGGAACATCACCAAGCTGGATATGTCTCACAACCGACTGACCAGGATTTCCCCAGTGTCACTAACCCCTTATGCAGGCCTCCTCCACCTTGATGTCAGTTACAACAGTATTACCAAGCTGGACGAGGGGTTGTGCCAGACACTGTCTCTGCTGCAGACACTGAACATGGAACACAATGAAGTGCATTTGATGAACAAGGAGGATGTGAGCCATTGCACCAGTCTGACACGGTTGATTATGGCTAGTAACAGGCTAAAGCTACAAGGAGAGCCATTCTCTGCATTACAGGTGAAGTCACACTGATGAGTGGGATCAGTAATCACTGGAGTCAAACCCTCATGAGCTAGATGCAATAATGGCAATGGTGACAGAAATAAGACAATGAAATTATTGTTAATTGTAATTTTTAGAAAGAAAAACATCCTCTTAGATTTGCTAAGCTAAGCAAACCGCCTGCTGGCTCCTACATATAAACCGCACAGTTACGAGAGCGGCATCGATCTTGTCATCTAACTATTGGCAAATAGTGTATTTTCCCCAAATATCAAACTATTCCCTAAGTTAAAGAGGTTTTTTTCAGCTGTAAATTAAATTACATGACTTCACTGTGAT
Organism: Nannoperca australis; assembly: GCA_036023655.1. NCBI lineage: Eukaryota > Metazoa > Chordata > Actinopteri > Centrarchiformes > Percichthyidae > Nannoperca > Nannoperca australis. The sequence continues at coordinate 9,448 of JAVQJD010025139.1, read as the reverse complement.
GGAACACATCAATGCTAGTGTTAATATGGCTGTTTCTTACCAAATGTTTAAAAATCGGCCATTCATGGTTTGAAAATTGCTCTACAATCCATCTATTATTTTATCTTTGTCATGAAATGTATATTAAAAAAAGGGTCTAATCAGTGTCAGTCAGTCTCCCCGTTCACTGAGTCACACCCTATGTAGACACAAGACCACGCCTTCTACAGTTGTTGTTCCCTCACTTCCCTGCAATTTAACATTTTTTGGGAGGGAGTGTTCTAGAGGATTTTGAGGGTGTAGCTACATTTCAAGTTAGGACTCCTCATGCAACAGTTGATGGTAAACAAATAAAACATTACTACAAAACAAGCATACAGCAATAGAAAAGAAGAGAATAGAAAAAAAGAGCACTAATATCAGAGAGGCTAAAAATGAATACACATTGACAGTACTGATTATGATACAGGAAAATTACTTTGAGAGTCTGTGGAGGTGCAGCGCAACAGGTAGACTGTTTATGCTATAGGTAAATAAATGCTGAGTGCTATCTCACCAGATTTGGTGAACTGTAGGGACACAAAAGGAGGAGTCTTCCTGTCTGATATATGCTGTGGAGCATAGCATTAAGAGGTTTATATGCCAAAAGTAGGAACCAAGTCACTTTTTGGAGTTAAATTGTTTGATATGCCTCTCATGCATGGCATTAAATAATACTTTATTTTATTTTTATTTTCCTCTCAAAATTCACAGAGCCTGAAATATCTTGATGTTTCCATGAACAAACTGCCCTCAGCCAGGCTCAGCACTCAGCCTCAGCTGCCCAGCCTGGTGAACCTCAATCTGGCATTCAATAACTTCACCACTCTGAAGAAAGATGACTTTTCTTTCCTTAACCATTCGTCCTTTCTACGTGTCCTCAACCTGTCATCTCTGTCTCTAAAATCAGTAAGAAACATACCTATAAAAGGGGAAACAAAATGGTGTTGGAAATTGTACCTTGCTTTCAGTTGTCTGTTTTGTTTCCCTTTGTTGTCTCACTGTGAGTACTCTCTGTTATGTTTTGTTGCAGGTGGAGCCTGGTTGCTTTAAGCCTATTTTAAGCCTACATGTTTTAATCATGGATGGGAGCAATATGGGCACTCTGGCTTTTTCTAAACTGTGCTCAGAGCTGTCAGGGACCGCCATTGATGCCCTGTTTCTTCGGAAGATGAATCTGGTCACACTCACAAAAACAACATTTACAGGACTACAGGAAACAAATCTAACCTTTCTGGATCTGTCCGGTAATGGCATTAGTAAAATTGAAGAAGGCTCATTTAAGTGGCTGTCCAGACTTCAGACTCTAATTTTGGCAGACAACAACATCAAGCACCTGACCAAGGACACATTTCAGGGACTCAAAAGTCTGAAAAAACTCCAGATGACAAAAGCTCTGCCGAAAAGTCATAACATCCCAGTTATCGATGATTTCTCCTTCCAACCATTGAGTGCCCTGGAGAGTTTGATATTACAGACAACTGCAGTTCGGGAAATCACAGAGTACACATTTACAGGCTTGACCAGTCTAGCAGAACTTGATATGAGCTGGAGTAGTTATACCTCACTCAAAATCATCACCAACAAGACCTTAGTCTCACTTGCGGGATCACCTCTCAGACAGCTAAACCTGACAGGAACAGCCATAACACAGATTAATCCTGGAAGCTTCTCCGTTTTGAGAAACCTCACCACTCTTTTTCTAGATTTCAACTTTATCAAGCAAACTCTCAGTGGAAAAGAGTTTGAAGGCCTGGGCCAACTTCAAGAGATTCACATGTCCAATAACCAGCAGACAGTCAATCTAAGTTCCAAGTCATTTGCTAATCTTCCCAATCTTAGGATCCTGAATCTGGGAAAAAGTCTTAAAGCCACAGCCTTGAACCTGGATCCATCGCCATTCAGTCCCCTGTCCAGTCTCACCTTCCTGGATCTCAGCAACAACAACATTGCTAACATCAGAGAGAGTATGTTGGATGGGCTTGTGAACCTGCAGGTGCTGAAGCTCCAACACAATAACTTGGCTCGTTTGTGGAAGAGTGCCAACCTAGGTGGGCCGGTGTTGTTTCTCAAAGGGACAAAGAGCTTAATAAACTTACAGATGGATAGTAACGGGCTGGATGAGATCCCAGCAATGGCTCTGAGAGGGTTGACTAACCTCCGTGAACTAAGCCTGGCCAACAATCTCTTTAATAGTCTTAAGGACTCAATTTTTGATGATCTGATTTCACTGCGGGCTTTATTTTTAGAGAAGAATTTTATCACAGCTGTGAGGCCCGAAGTGTTCAAAACTCCTATGAGCAACCTCAGCCTGCTTGTCATGGACAAAAATCCATTTGACTGCACATGTGAGAGCATCCTGTGGTTCGTGACGTGGTTGAATAACACAAAAATGAGCAGAGTGCCAGGTCTCAGGGATCAATATAGGTGCAACACACCACTAGTGTACTTTAACCGCTCCGTCATGGATTTTGACGCCCTCTCTTGCAAAGACATGACCCCATTTCAGACTCTTTACATACTGAGCAGCACAACTGTTATCATGTTGACTGTAGGTGTACTTTTGGTGCGGTTCCATGGCTGGAGGTTTCAGTTTTATTGGAACATACTGATCAGTCGCACATTAGGATTTAGTGATGCAAAAGTTGAAGAGGGCAGGGAATTTGAGTATGACGCTTACGTCATACACGCAGAGGAAGACAGCAGCTGGGTGGAGAGAAGGTTGGTCCCCTTAGAGGACGGAAAGTGCAGGTTTTGTTTGGAGGATCGAGATTCAGTCCCTGGCATGTCACTGCTTGAATCCATTGTGGATAATATGAGAAAATCCAGAAAAATCTTGTTTGTCGTCACTGAAACTCTTCTCAACGATCCCTGGTGTAGACGGTAAATCAAACACACTGCTTGATTTATACATTATGTAGATAATACATCAGGTTATGTAAAAATCTAAATATGTAATTTACAATTCTGTACTGTGCAATATATTTTGTCTGTGTTGTATTAAATATTTGTGAGTTCTCATTCTCTCTCTGCCCACCTACCCTGTGTCTTTCCTTATCTAGATTTAAAGCCCATCATGCACTTCACCAGGTCATTGAAGCCAGCCGAGACTCTGTGGTTCTGGTCATCTTGCAGGATGTTCACGACTACAAGTTGTCTCGTTCACTCTTCCTCCGCAGGGGCATGTTGCGTCCGTGCTGCATCCTGGACTGGCCTGTCCATAAGGAGAGGGTGCCGGCCTTTCACCAGAAGCTCCTCATAGCACTTGGCATGACCAATCGTTTGCAGGAGTAACTGTAATCCATTAGTCATAATGGGAAATTACCCTTTTTAATTAATTAAAATTAATTTTTTAATTACGTTCAATTATTACTATTTGTTACCTTTTGTTCTACCCCGTGTGAATATTGTGCTTATATACGTTATGCATACTTTATCATGTGTGATAGTGTGCTGACTTTACATCAACACAAATTCCAATAAACAGGTTCATTTGCAAAAACAGATACCTCCGTTTTTATTTTTTCTTATTATTATTGTGCACTTCAGGGAATATCAAACTGGTGTTGGTTTGTTCATTTTAAGAATGGCATTTATCTGTTTTTGCAAATTAACTCTTCCTCATTCAGGTGCAGAACATGACTTTTAAATGTATAATTAAGCTAAAAAAGGTATTTTGTATGTATTAGTATTGCGGTGATCCATTTAGAAAAAAAGCTTTATTTTGTGTAAGAGCAGAGAAGGCATCTCTCCATAGTCTGGAGAGTCATCTAGTGGTTACAGTAAGACACTACACAATGTTCTATACAAGTTCTAACAAAACTTCTATTACTGATATGACCATGCTATTACAAAGTAGAACATTGTTACTATTTAATTTGATCTGTCAGAAATGGTAAGCTTTTGGACAATTTGTTTAATACAAGTTACACAACGCACAGTTTCTAATTAGGTAGTTTCTAAATAATTAGTTAAAGTTAGAACTAGGTCATTTTCATTTAAGAAACTTAAGGTCAAGATTTAATTACAGCAGTATATCCTTCCTGTACTATATGACAAACATCCTCAAAAATACCTTTGTGAAGCTTGTAGTATAATTTTATTTTTGAGGTCATGAGTCCTGACAAAAATGTCTACATTTGTTCAAATAACTTTTCATATTTTATTTATTCAGTACTGTAACTGTTCAATTATACTTTGAGAAAGTATTTCGATGTTTATATTGAGCAATAAATACTGCTCAAAGTATTTTCCAGAATACAAGGAATGGTATAGGCACGGAGTTCTGAAGTGTTTATTTATAGTTTTGTTAACCTGTTAAAACATTGTGTCCATAAATACTGGAATCAGCCTACTATGTCTATGTTTTTAATTGAGAATTGTAAAGTCTCATCAGGTTGCTAAAATGTCAAAACTTCATAATAAATGGATAAGTTGTACATGACTTCAGTATCCTTTTGCAAACTATAGCCCTGATGTTCAGTCTGTGTTGTCTTTGTCAGAGAGATTGATTCAACTGGTCCATTTGGAGGCACCACAAGCTACATATGGCCCCAAAAATCTAAATGAATCAAGGTTAAAATGAAGTAATCATGTTTCTTTAACACTTGTCTTTACTTTTAAATGTATACTTATATTTATAGTAAACACCAACATATTGAATTTATAAACAGTAAATAACAACTTGAACCTTTAATATTCATAAACATAAATGATTATTAACTAAAAGTAAAATTAAAACACGATATTGTGATATAGTCATCAATTAAACAGCAAAGTTGTTACTTTTGATAAGACAGACTGAGGGTGAACTGTAAGTAATATTCCTTATATAATTTGCATTTATCATAAAACAGTAAAACTTATTTAAATTATAAAAGAAGATAAGGCTGTTTTATTAGCCATTAACAGGTTGGATGTGATATGAAAGGACTAACAAATACCAGATAAGGAGATAATAAATAGGTCAAAGGCCTTGGTCAGGGCCAGTCAGCCAACATAAAGTAAATAATTAACATTAACAACTATTATATAATTTGTGCCAACATTTACAGTCAACTTTTGATCATGTTAGTACTTACGTATCTTTTATCTCCTGTGTAATGCATCTCATATTTTTTTCTAAAGCATTCTATAACATGCACAAGAGCCATAAATTACAATAAATACAGCACCCCTCCCTTAACCCAGAAGTCTGTCAGTGGATTATCTTCAGAGAAAAGGAGGGGCATAAGCAGACGTCACAGGTTAATAGTAACGGCACAGGAGGACAGCCTGGCACAGCTACTTTAACACACAAACTGTACTGTACAAAGCAAGAAATATGGCAGTTTTTCTTGGTAATTACACAATACCTTTACTTGGAGTCAGCATCTTCATTGCCACCCTGACCTACATCACCTACAAGCTGCTCAGCGATTACCTGCACAAATGGTTTGCCATGAAGCCTATTCCTGAGGTGGAAAGGACGTATCCCTTCATTGGAAATGCACTGCAGTTCAAAACCAATGCAGGAGGTAAGAAAGCAATCAACATGCTGCTCCAGAAGATGTATGTGCAGATTGCCAAGGCATAGAGCATGAAGTAATTGCCTACTTAATGCTCCGTTATTGTAAACATAGACTTCTTTATCTTGGTTCCAGATTTCTTTCGTCAAATTCAGGATTATACCTGTGAGTTCTGGGATGCACCGCTGCTTAAACTCTGGATTGGACCAGTCCCATTTGTGGTTCTTTTTCATGCTGAAACTATTGAGGTAAAAAGTGTTTCAAATTTTATTCATATTCAGTGATTTATAAAGAAATTAAATTCAAAGTGTTTGTACAGACATAACTATAACACCCATATACGGAAGCACTTGAAACATGCATTTAAAACAACTCACACATTCAATGGAACAGAGGTTGCAGCACTAAAGCAAGACAAGCTTAGTTACCCTAACCCTAACCTATGCAACAACATGGTCTATTTAGAATGACATTGCACTTGCCACTGTAACAGTTACATAACTACTCATCATTCAAGCTATATTTACATTTTAGTTTTGCTATAAATTTTCTTCTGTAGTCGGTGCTGACCAACCCTGTTCATATGGAAAAAGCCTATGTATACAACTTCCTGCACCCTTGGCTTGGAACTGGCCTTCTTACCAGGTATGTATCTTTGGCTCTCCTCGGCACGATATTAAAAGTATGTCAGTGATGAACAGAAAACAAAAAAGCCAAAGAATCTTACATTAATAAAGAGGAGAAAAAGCATAGGGAAAGCATACAAACTCAGCCAGCTATGGGTTTGGAAAACAAAACTTAGAACACTATTTAAAATAAATGAATAAAAATAATAAACCAGATACAAACTGTAGTCTAACAAGTAGGTTCTGAATATATAGTGAGTTCATAGAAAAAATGACACTGTACACAGATTCTGTTGGGGAAAGAATTATTGTGGTAATCTGTCAATGGATTTTTTACAATTTTGCTTAGAAGTGGAAATTCTGTCCCGAGGCTGGGAAAAGGTCTGAGGGGAAATGTAGGTTACCTGGTGCAACCCCAGTTCTATGAGTACAAGCGACGCTTTCTAACGGGCTTCGCTATTGGTTAATCCCCTCGAGGTTCCGCCTCGATACCTGAGTCAAGTTCAATGTATTCACCCTCAAATCAGGGGGTAGTATCCTCCCCAATATAACCCCAGTCTTTGCATTGCTCGTTTCCCCTCAAAACTCAGCAACCACCCTGGGACCAGCTGGGCTGGTAGTTAGAGGGCGTCGCATATACTCATAGAACTGGGGTTACACCAGGTAACCTATATTTCTATGTCGTAAATGCTCCGCTGTCTAATGGGCTTCGCTATTGGTTAAAACCGCAAGGCGAAGGCCGTAGGGATGAGATGTACTCTCAGCTGGGCCCAGCCTAGCCGACATGCCAAACCCCAACTATACAGTAACACACGTCTACCACGCCTCTTCGGGTTCCATGGCCGAGTTGCCCCGCACCGGCCTGCATTGACCATCACCTGGACCCAGGCCTCACGGTCACTCCAACACCTGTGCACCGAGCACAGATTGCGCCACTGACCCCGAGGTCACATCCCGGAGATAAGATTGCACGAAAGTAGAAGCAGACGACCACAAGGCAGCCAGACAGAAGTCTGGCACTGAAACGCCTCGAAAACAGAGCAGCGGAAGCGGACATGCTCCTAGTAGAGTGGGCTTGCAGCCCACCCGGAGGGGTCTGGCCCATCGCTTCGTAACCCCCCCCGGATGGCTGCACACACCCAATGGGCCAGCCGCTGGGAGGACAGGGGGGTCCCCTGAGTCTGACCACCGTAATAGACAAATAATCGTTCGGACCGTCTGAACCCCGCTGTACGGGCCACATAGTTGCACACAGCGCGCACCGGGCACAATCCATGGAGACGTAGGTCCCCAGGAGACGCGTGCGGCGGAGGACAGAATGCTCTCAGGCGCACCACGCTAGACTGAAAAGAAGAGGTGATGACCTTAGGACAGAAGGACAGGTTTTCAATTCCATTCAATTTTATTTATATAGCGCCATATCGTAACAAAGTTATCTCAGGGCACTCTATCGCATGGAGCAGGTCGAGACCAACTTCCACACACACAAAGACCCAACGATCCCACCATGAGCAAGCACTAGGCGACAATGGCAAGGAAAAACTCCCTTTTAACAGGTAGAAACCTTGAGCAGAACCAGGCTCTAGGTGGGCAGTTATCTGCCTTGACCGTGTGGGTTGAAAAAGGGGGTGGGGGGTGGGAGAGAGGGAGCAGTAGGAAGGAGACCATACAGTAATTCAGTATGACAGTAATAGCAACATTGGCGGTTGAGCAGGTTTGGGCGCAGCTCCAGCGCTATCCTGTCATGCCCCACGGAAAAACAGGATGGGTGCACCGAAAAGGCAACCAAGTGCCCAGCCCTCTTGGCTGACGCCAATGCCAACAGGAATGCAGTCTTGATAGACAAAGCCTCCAAGCCTGCCTCCGCCTACGGTTCAAACGGCGGACACAGAGGTCCGTCCAACACCGTCTGCAGATCCCACTGGGGAACCAGACGCTGAAACGGGGGCCGCAACCGACGGGCCCCCTGGAGAAATCCATTAACCAGAGGATGGATCCGGGCCGTAAGCGCCCCAACCTGTCATGCCCAGCCGTAATCGTGGCATCAAACACCGCCAAAGTAGAGGCTGCACGCCCACTGTCCAACAACTCCTGTAGGAAAGCCATGGATGTCCTGTAGGGCAGCTGTCCCCAACCTTTTTTGCGCCACGGACCGGTTTAATGTCAGACCATATTTTCACGGACCGGCCTTTAAGGTATGGCGGATAAATACACAAAATAAAATGATACGACCGGCATAAAAACAGTTTTTTTCTAAATATAATAGTAATCGTTATTAGCAGCGTCCTCATAACATTACTCATTTTGCTAGCTTGTGGGTTTAATTTTAGCAGCAGCGTATCACGTGGCCGAGACAAGCGCCAGAAGTGAGTCATAGACGGATGTAACAGTGGAAATTCTGTCATTTTTCAAAATAAAACATCGTTCAGACTCAGATAATCAATAAAACGGAAATAATGTAAGTTATTTATTCTTTCTCTGCGGCCCGGTACCAAATGACCCATGGACCGGTACCGGTCCGCGGCCCGGTGGTTGGGGAACGCTGCTGTAGGGGACATGCAGTTGGCAGGAGGCCCCTGGAAGGGACCCCCTTTCCCAGTCCCACCTCGGGGAGGGGCTGGTAGGGGGCAGTCACCAAAAGCGCTGTGCCGCAGCTGATGCTAATAGCGAACTAGCTGCTTCGCGCGTCCCGTCTCGCGGTGAACTGAGCCCCGAAGACACACCTACATCAGGTATTGGTCCGTGGGTCGCCTGGTGACGGGATCGGTCGAAGGACGTAGATCGGGTAACCCCTCACCCGGTCCTCCTGCCTCGGGGAGGAGCTGGCGAGGGCCCTGATCGAGAAGGCCGAGTAACGCTACAACGAACACCGGCTTCCCGCGTCTGATGGGGGGCCCTGACCGAAAGCGCCGTACCACAGCTAATGCTAATAGCGAATTAGCTGCTTCGCGCGCCCCGTCTCTCGGTGAACTGAGCACCAAGGACACACCCACGTCAGGTATTGGTCCGTGGGTAGCCTGGCGACGGGATCGGTCGAAGGACGTAGATCGGGTCACCCCTCACCCGGTCCTCCTGCCTCGGGGAGGAGCTGACGAGGGCCCTGATCGAGAAGGCCGAGTAACGCTACAACAAACACCGGCTTCCCGCAGCCCAGCTCTTGGTGCAGTCAACACCAAAGATGCTAGTACAACATCAAAATAGGTACACAAGCCTCTCGTTCCCCAAAAAGATAACATACTCACATAAGAAAGGTAATCTCTACTGTCTACTGCCACAGCGTTGTGACCGACTGCGTTG
>JAVQJD010025133.1:37500-53429 GCA_036023655.1 Nannoperca australis | reverse complement strand
GCATGCACACAGCAGTCATGCTTTTTGAGAGAGAGAGAGAGAGAGAGAGCGAGAGAGAGAGAGAGAGAGAGCGGGAGGGAGAGAGAGAGAGAGAGACAGGAGCAGTGCTAAACAGATGAATACAGTGTGTGTAGTTTCCCTAAAAACTCAATTGTTGTTGAACACTAGTGAAGATGCACACGCACACTAACACACACACACACACAGACACACACACACAGTACATACATACAAGCTCATTCCGTTTTCCTATCAGTTACAATTCTCTGGAGGACGGTGGGAATAAAGAAGAGAAGGCTCTGTACGATGAGCAGGAGAAATCAAACTGAAGGAAAGAGAAGAACAGGACAAAAAGGAGACGATACAAGACTAGAAGACGTATAGTGACACTAATCACAGGCTTAGTGTCCCTGAGCAGGACGCTGAACCACAAATTGCTCCCGGTCAGGAGGGCACCCTGCATGGTAGAGCTCACTGCCACCAGTGGGCGAGAATGGGTGAATCAGAGCCTGATCGCAAAAGCTGATACGTAAATGCAGCCACTTACCAATTTGGAAGGAGAGAAGGGAAGAGATGAAGACACGACGAGGGGGAAAAAAACGCCAGAGAGGGTGAGAGAGAGAGAGAGAGAGATAGTGATAGAGAGAGAGAGAGAGAGAGAGAGAGAGAGGCAGGTCCAGATAAACTGACTTGGCAGGCGGGACCCAGACATGGTTGTCAGTCATTATAATCATTGTTTGGAGGCCAGAGCACGAGCTGCCTCCAGTCAAAGCCAGTCTGGACCTCTACTGGAAAACACTATAAATAATCCCATAATATCATCACTGGCAGCCATAGCAACAAAGTAGGCAACAGTGCGATGTAACACATGGCACATATTTCTCTGTGTCTCTCCTGTCTCTGCAACATCTCTCATGGGTGAACAGAAATTAAAAAGCGCCAGAGAGAGCGAATTTAGCCAAAGGAGGAGTGTAAGTTAGTTTTAAGTATTTGTAGAAAGCAGACAGTAGAGAGTCCACAGGAAGGACATGGGTGGGGGTCGTTCACAGTCGTTCACAGTCCACGCCGGAAAATTCTGTCAAAATTCTGGGATCTAATTAGCCACAATTATGAGATGGTGGGTTAAATTATAAGCTACTATGTCAATATCAAAATTATGACATAAGTCAAATGTATGAAATACGTCCAAATTGATTTAAATTTTGATATTTTAACTTCTCAATATGTAAATGATTTCATTATTTTGACTGAGGGTCGGGAAAACATATCATGTTTCTTTTTTTAATGATTTTTTTAATTAATTCATCAATATTATTTTATTGTATATTAAAAAATAAAATATATATACAGTACCAGTCAAAAGTTTTGATTCACTTGAATGGGAAAGTGTGTATTGTATTTATTTACCACTTTTATTTGCAATAGAGCAGTGAACTGTGATGTGCATTGCTTTTGGGAATGTGACTCATGATGTACAGTCTCTTCAAGTGTATGATTAAACTTTTTCACATGGTTCAGTGTTAAAAAAGCAAATAAATTACAATATAAAAGCTGTAGATAAACACATCGTCCCCAGTTTGGACTCACCTAACATTTCATTAATTATTTTCTTTTCCTGGCAGAAATATGCTTCCATTAATATAAAAAAGATTAAATTAAATTAATTTTTTCTATATTTGATTTTCATACAACACATGATTGGATTCAGAGGTCAATTCAGTTCTTTGTTTTTAACCCGAACCCAGACTCCAGGAAACACATGACTGACAGCACTCTGATTGGCTGCCATCCACAAACAAATGGCTGAAATCCTGCCAGTCAGTCCAGCTTGCAGTGTTTCAAACAGAAAGCCTGCGTCCAACTCAGATGCACCTCATCTGAAAAGCGGTGGAAGCCAGTCACGGTCCGGCATTGTGACTTGTTTTTCAAATGAGGGCATTCAATTTGACTAATTTATTTCTGCTTTTGATTAAACTGCATTCATTTCAAAAACACAAAAACTGAACTATTAAAACAGGGTTTGTGTCGTGTGTAATTTAAATTTAATAAATAACAACGCATGTCCTCATTAGAGAAAAGCAAGTGAAACAATTGTGTGTTGTCCCACATTATCACACAAAACAAGAACACAATGCAGACAAAAGGACCGTGGAGAAAGAGTGTAAACACAACTGTGCAACCTCTGCTTCTGAACATATTCTGAGCATTTGAAAGGATTATCTTTTGCAGTGCTGGCTTAAAAGGCTTTTGTTTTTTTAAAACATTTCTGGGACAATTCCTTCACAGGAAAAGACAAGTCAGCAGAAACACAGCCCCATCCTCCAAGCAAGCAGGTTAAAACTATGACACCCTGTAAAAAATCAAAGACACAACACACAATCCTGCTCATGGCTGACTCATGTATCTGCTGCTAATTCACAGAAGTGTCCTCCGATCTCAGACTCACAACCTTCTTGTCAACGATTATCTTTTCTTTGATTTTATCGGCTCGCTGCTTTCATGTGTCAAGTCTCCTCCCCAGCAAAATGTCATAAACGGTATAAAAACCAAAACACGTTATCTGGCACCTGTCATGATATGTGGGTCTCTATGTGTGAGTGCCACACCATCATCTTCAACACATCCCCATCCCCTCGGGCTGAGGATCATCAGCAGACTGGATGCTGAGGAACAAGCAGCTTTCACAGAAAGAACGAAACACCGGGGCGAAAGTATTCTGCCTGCTCCTCCATCTGCATTAAAATCACAACAAAGGAATGTCTCACCGTGCAGCCGGCAAATGGTGGCACAATTTCTTCCACTATAAGCGAGGCTTTTCTGTGGCATCTGGGATGAGTAAACATTACAGTTCTCATCTGCCTCCCAAAGCAAATGACTCAATTGTGAAAAGGTGCAACTACACCGAAACAAACAGAAGGGATGATAATCCGTCCTTGGGATTTGATGGCACACTCCTTTGTGTTTGAATGGAGGTAATCATTGCTAGAGAGGGCAGCGGTGGCATCCTGGAGTGGACAACAGCGCACATTCACAGAGGCATTAGACAACAGCTGTGTGATTGTCTATGATCCTCTGTGGATGTAACACCGGACCACAGCAGGGGCTCAAAGGAGAGAGGCTGTTGTTGAAGCTGGCGGCTCTTATGTTGAAATCATGATTGATCACAAATAGTATGAGATTTCTATGGCTGATTAGAGGTTAGTGTAACCTTTTCTGTATTGTTCTGGCATTTCTGGGGATGCTAATAGTGACTAAATGCGACTTAAAAAAAACAATCTGGATAAGTAGTTGCGTCCTTTACATCTTTACATTCATTGATTCTTTTGGACACTTGGTGGAAGAATAAAAACAGGAATACACATTCATCCATTGAAGAAATAAGTAGAATATTCAGTCTCCTTCTGGCTCTGTTCTGATCTTAGTTTCTAACAATAATATGAACTATGAAAAGAGCTTGTTTTTGCCACTGAGAGGCTCAGATTGTTGTTTCAAGTATCATTTTGGAAGTGATCATTACAGAAGCAGACCTTTTTGTTAAAGAGTAAGTTCTTTTTTGTTTAACCAGCGACACCGTCGTCTTCCAGCAACAACTCACCTTTGAGACCAAAACGTTTCCTTGAGTGAGACTTCTGTTCTTACTCTTTAACAAAAAGCTCTGTCTCTGCAGTGGATGTACTTTCATTGGGTGCAAGGGTTACGTTGCAGCCCGTTTTGCGATCTACTGGACCAATTCCAAAATTTTGGGTTAGTTTTAGTAATTTAAACCCGAAAATTGGTAAAACAAAAATATGGCAGAGGTTTAAAAATACTGGAATTACCCTTTAACCATAAATATGCTGCAAAACTAAAACTATTGGCAAAAAGAGGCTAAAAACCGACATATTGACTTGACGCAACTGAAGGAAGTTCATGGGCGAGATGAATGGCTGCAACCATTATGATAATGTAAGTAAATGTGCTGCCGTGCTGGTACATTATCATGGGAGCTGTATGTGTTTGTATTCCTACAAAATAACTCTTGATGGTGTTACGAAAAGAAAGGTGTCAACTGCTCAAAGCAAGCAGAGACTCTCGTAGATACTCATTTGTCTTAGGACACGGACAGTGATCCTCAGGAACACAAAGAGAAATTGCTTTGCTTTACTGAAGATAGTGGGACGGATGCCAGACAGGAAGTGCTGTGAGGATTTTGGCTTTCTATATCTGGACTCCCACAATATTTATCCTGTCAAGCTTCTTACATTGGTATCAATACAGTCTAACACGTCTGGTACCAAAAAGCAAGTGGCAGTGACTTACGATATTCATGAGAGTCAGGAGGTAATTCTGCACGTGCTCCTTGCCGTGAAATCGAACCACCGAGTCATCAACTCCCAGCAGGATTTCAATGTTGTAGTCGTCCTCCCCGACATCTCGGCGGCGACGGCGGCGGATGGTCTCATTGACCTGCCGGGCCACAGAGTCCAGGGCCCCGGGTACGTCCAGCTCTGGTTCTGCACAGGGATCAAGACCGGGATGATAGAAAAAAATTCATGAAAGTTGCAAAACGCATGCTTTTACATTTCAGTCTCATTTTGGACATTTGGTCATGGTATGCAAATACCAGAAAAACTGATATTTCAGTTGCTACAGGGCTTTTATTTTGAAATGCTTACTGATTAAATTCACACCATGATCCACTATTAAATAAAACATTACACTTTTACACAAGCAGAGGGTTTAATCAATATTAATGATTGTATCAATCTGAAGGAGGTCTCCTTCAGGTTGTATAAATATTTTAGATAGCAGGTCGCAGTGTGTGACAGAGGATACGTTCTGGTAATTCCTGGTAGTTTATGAATACGTTTTATACTTGACAACTGCAAACAAACTGCTCAAATCCACTGCTTTGAGTGGATTTGCTGCGTTTCTCTTGTTTTATATAATTGCAGTTTGAATATCGTTGAATTTGGACTGTTGTGATGACACTTTGGGCTCTGGAAAACTGTGATGGACATTTTTTTCACTATTTTCTGATATTTAAAAGACCAAGCAATTTATTAGTTATTAACTAAAATAACTGCGAGATTAATTGAAAGTGAAAATAAGCCCTGAACTTGATAACAAAAGCTGAATTTAAAATGTATAAACAAAAAAGAGATTTGAAAGTTAGTTTTACATTTGAAATTACATTGCATTGGACATACAGGACGTTCTAGCTTACAAAAAGTGTGAGCGTTTGACTTAATTTTTTTCAATTTTATTAGTTTTATCAAAAGGAGGCAGTTGAGATGGTTTAGGTATGTGATCGTATGCCTCCAGGCACGTCCAAGGAGGAGGCCCCCAGGGGTTAGACCCAGAACACGCTGGAGGGGTCCCCCAGGAGGAGCTGGAAAGTGTCGCTGGCCGCCCTCCCTCAAATAAGCAGAAGAAAATGGATAGATGGATGGATAGATAGTTTTTATAGAAGTGGACTCCAACTGAAAACACTCTTTATTGCTATAGAATATTCTTTATTCTAAATCGCTCTTTATACATGATCGGGACCATGAACTTCATCCCAAAAAATCTAACAAACATTGCAATGTATTTATATTTTTTAGTCATGTTGTAGTTACATTTTTGTCGTTCATACTAGTGTCCATTGGTACCTTCGATTCAAGCCTTGATTGAGTGATTGCTTTAATGAAGTAAAGGACAACTTGTGTGTATTTCAATCAACGCGCGACATGCTGTTGTTTCTCGGCTAATGTTTCTGACATTACCGTACTGTTGATTCACTAATGGCTTTTAATGAAGACCTGGGCTGCTGGCTTTGTCAGATAAATGCTCTGAAACAACTTAAAGACTAGATTACAGGTGAGAGCAGTGAGAGCAGCCCATGTGTTGCTGAACTGCCACTAATTGCACTATAAGACAATTTATAGTTAGTCTAAGGTATTCACAGATTATTCGCTGTGGTTATATATATATTTATATATAATCTGATTCGACTTCAAAGCAAGTTTTTTTCTCCACTCGATATGAAGATGAAGTGAATTATTTGACTTGACAGTATCCAGTCCCCTCTGCACTTGCTGATTCAGACCATGAAATTGCTAATACTCCCCTTTTTGATGGAAATGCCTGCCAGTACTTAACACCCTCTAATGCTGCTTAGCTCTACACTCTGAAGGCTGAGGCGTCTCTGTGAAACCTCTCAGGAAGAACTGCTGTTATGAAATCCTTCATCTGGTCCCCTCGGTAATCCTGACAAGAGCAAACAGCTCTCAGTCTGAGAACTGATCGGGCGCCCGCGGATATATCCCGTACTTTACACTCTGGGGTATCAGCTGTTTGACTTGTCATAAAGGCAGCCAGCAGGAGAGTTGCAGGTTGAAAACCCAACAGGGAAAATCTTGGCAGGCGAGTGAAGGAATCATCAGGGTGTCTTTCAGTGAGACGTGTGTCGCTTCGCCGGAGCGGCCGGCCAACAAAAAGGCTGTAATTATGCCCACTGTTTGTTTTGTATGGCTTGGAAATGTGCCCTTTTGTTTTCGTTTTGTTCATTTTAATCTCCTTTGACAAAATCTCCAACTGAAATAAAGAGTCTGTAACCTTCAGTGAACTCAAGGTTGTTTAAAACTGAGTTCATCAAATGTTTTCAGGCGGGGAGGATAGTTTTCTGAGACTGTCTCTATCATCACATCACTCTAGCCTCAGGTTTACTACTTTTACTTAATGCTATTTTTCAAGTGCATGGTGGGAATATGTAGTGCTTTTAACATTTTCTAACAAACCTTTTCTCACTGAAGGCTAACAAAACCTCTAAGATCCATCTGCAAACATGCTTGATTCATTAACAAAGCACAGAAACAGCAACTCAACTCTTTGATTGCAGCCTTTTAGTGCTGTTTGTATACACGCTGTCAGCACTCTCAGCTATGAAAGCTATAGTTACTGAGTTATTAGGCTGCCATAATGTGTCATATATCTACAGGCTGAGAGCTAACATATCTGACTGATGAACACGATGACATTTGTTTTATAGCGCACAGCTTGGTGAAAATGATCCGCACTAATGGAAATGCAAGTTATTTCCAGAATAAATAGTATTGCCGACCCCTGAGGTCCTTTTGCATTTGTTAAAGACCAGCACATCTTTCTTCTGATCTTCAAACTGAATATAAACTGAAGGCGAGGGAGGTCAACTTCCATTTGGTAATGTCCATAAACCTCAGACTTTAGTCTTCCAGCACACTGCTAGCCTTGAACTAAAAATTGGGTTCATGTAGGTTCACGCAGCCCATTTACAAACAAACCAGGGTCGGTAAACAAAGGTCACATGGACTCACACGTAGCTTGTGCATTAAAGACGTTTCGGTAAGTCCTCACTCTGGACTTCCTTGCTAGAAGATTTGGCAGCTGCGGGAGTCAAAACAAATCTGGTTCCAGAGGTCTGTGAATTCAGCTCAACCTGATGGACTCTCTGCGCTCTGCTGCGCTGGAATTCACTCGCTCTGATCTTCAAACCAGTTAAGATCACATGAAGAATCAGACGAATATAAGCATCTATTTATAACTATTCAGTCTTATGTGTTGGTAACGACTCACGGTGCTTTTGGAAGAAGATAAAGACATTTTCATGCATTTGTATTCAGTTCTCACCTGGTCAAATGAACTGAATATGAAGACTAAGCTCTCTTGCAAATCATCCAGAACACATTGTGTTTAAAAAAACTCAACTAGGATTCATCTGAAATCTCCTACATATGAAACGACTGCACTCCTCCGTGCTCTGTGAACTTCCCTTGTAGGAATAAATGATTAAAGCAAAGAAAGTTCAGTTTCATCCACATCAGGTGAAGATACTGCACTGGCAAATAGCTGGAAGTCTCAATCCATAAATAAAAGCGCTGGGGAATTTTTCATTTTTCCAGGGATGCTGAGCGCCACAGACAGGGCCAGTGATTGAGTGGAGAGCTAAAATAAATAGGAAGAAATGGCTGCCACCTCAGCCCTGGCCCGGCTCCGACAGTGTTGGGATTGTGGAGTGCATTCCTCCTCTCCGCCGCTCCCGTCATGACACAGGCATTCTTGTGCAGTTGGCCAGCTCCCCCCCCCTCCCCCTGCTGAGTAAACAGGCTTTCTGAGGTCCTTACTTCAAACGCACAGGACTTCCCCTCAGCAGCGCTCCTTAAGACCGCTAGTGTGCTTCAGTCAGCAGCGAGTCCCCCCCCCCACCACCCTTCTCCAACCCGACCCACAGCCTGGTCTCATGGGAGCCCTACCATGCAGCAGCAGCAGCCCAGGAGATGGGAGAGGCCCTCAGCCAGCCCTCTTGCCCACACGTGGCACTCTGTGGCAAGGTGGCAACGAGGCTAGCCAGAGCCGCCGCAGGCTAAAAATGGCACAAAGGTAGGCGACAAGCAACTTGCCATCCCCCCAGAGTGGAAATTTACTGTGTCTGCTGTGATGGCATTAAAATCCACACTTCACCGTTCACAGACCATCACACTCCCCTAACTCCTCCTAACCCCATTAGGAGAAAGGACACAGATATTTTGCCAGAATGACGTATTGTTTATTGTAGAATTGTGTGTGTGGGGGGTCTTTGTTTACACTGAAATGCATGAACATATGGGGCAAAGCTTCTCTGAGGATGAAGATGTATGTATTTCTAATCATGAATGTTAGTACATCTGACAGAAAAAGCATGCAACACATAACAACGCCCAACAACTATCCAGGATATTACAGCCACAATAAGCAGCATTTGTGTCTTAAAATATGAGCCATAATCCATTTATCTGTCTCTGCTCTGTATTGGGGCTGCGGGATTGGCCTATATACCGTACCTTGTGCATGAAATGATACGGAAATGCACATTTACACAGGGGAAAAGGAATTTGAAAATCTACCCTGTGAGCTGAAAGTAATTTGTGTGGCAGAACTAGTATGGGGTAAACAAAGTGGGACTAATGGACCAAGGGAGGGCGCTGGATTTCTTTTTTCTGCAATTGTTTTGTTAGAGCAGATGTCACCGTCAATTATGTCACTGACTGAAGCTTCACAGTTGAAACTATAATTCCAGACATTCTTTTGAATGACTGAGCATCTGAAAAGGACTTAATGTTTAAAGGTGACTTTATGCTGAGCCCGATGAGCTGATGGTGCTCTCACATGAGAGGGTTCAAAGAGCAGACATTGCAAATTCATCAACAGAGACACTGCTTGCCTTTAAGTCCGAAAGGTTAAGTCAAGAGTGATGTCAGACTCCTGACACCATCTCTCAGTCATGAACTCTAAAAAGACAATCTGACAAGCACCGTTCACTGGAGTCATTTTGAATCCATTCACATTTGCTGCAACATCAGCAGATGTAAGCCGCTAAGGTGTACAGGGTAATCTAACCACCTGTGAACAGGGCCGGACCATCAAGGCACGTCATCAAGGCAGAACTGGCCTTCATTTGGTTGTAAAATGAAACATGTTAGATATAGTCATCATATCAGTGTAAGGTTACAATTAACGATTATTACATTTTTTCAATTTTATTTGATTTATTTGATTGCATTCTTGATTAATTGACTTCATAATTTCCCTAAAGTCCAAGGAGATGTCGTAAAATTGCTTGTTTTGTCCAAAAATATTCAGTTCACTATCACATAAAAAAAAGCAGCAAATCTTGACGGACATTTTTTGAATGATGGAATGATTGATTAATGGATTATCAAAATGGTTGACTATTCCTTTCAGATCTGTTTCAATGGCCAGATTTCAAAATCTAGTTAAATCACTCACTGAAATCTGAGGTCACAGTGTCAGACTTTGCACTTAATGTTTTCTGTCCTGTTACAAAAGTCACATATATTTTGAGAAACATCGTCAATAACCTGACACAGCAACTTAAATACACTGTGCATGGAAAGCACCAATAAACCACAGGCAGTTGACATTAATGTCTGCTTTGTCAGCTTTAACACCGGCACACTATGGGTCCCTTATTTTAAGCACTGCAGCGATGTGTGGCAGCTGTTTGCAGGACCGGACATGGTGCTGATCAGGGGGTTCTTTTCTTCCATATTTCTTTATATGGAACCCCAAATGGTCTGATGTATGTCCTCTATTAGTACGTATGGAAAAAAGCAATGTGTGACCGAAGCCATTAATGCCACAGATCTTTCTTGGTTGATGTCTCATTTTACAGCAGCCTTAAATAATGTTTGTTATGGTGTTGCTGCACAATTTCGTTCTGTTTGGAGCTGGAAATGGGTTTTATAGAAGCATAGGACATTGAACAGTGGCTTGAAATCAGGTGCCATGATTCAGCATGTGCACAAGACCACAAATAACCTTAACACAACAGGAAAAAAACTAAAACATAATGTCTTTTGAATCATTTTGGCAGTGTGGTGGTTCAAGCACCAAGGTGTTCTGAAGCTGCACTTGATTTCGTGCTGGCAATGAACGTTTTGTCATGTCAAGGGATTTTTTGACTCCCCAGAGCATATAAACCCCAGGGTAATTACACTGGATTTTATGAGCGAGGTAATATTGTTTTAGCCTTTTTCTTCCCTTTTTTTTTTCCAGTTGAAAATGAGCGGTGACAGCAGCAACAACAGCAGCCTTATTACCAGCAGCGCACCACAACAGGAGAAAAGATGCTGGCCGAGGCATTTCACATGGTGGAGACGCCGTGCAGGTTTGTGGTTCTGTGCTGAAGTGGGCTGGAGAATTTAAAAGGTGCATTTGTGTCTACGTGCATTCTCTGTGGCCCACCTGAACCTTCAGAAACACTATTAACAGGCTCATGGGGAGTTTTAGGCATAAACCTGAAGCCAACACTCCTGCTCCCACTGGGCCTTATATTAAAGCATCACTAATGATTTCTAAGTCTTGGCTGGTTTGCCTGAGAACATAAACTCAGTTTTTCATTGCAAAAGTAAAAGACCATTCATGATAGAAAGGCTCCTTAAGAAGCTTGTCAGAGATGCTTTTAGCTACATTAACCGTGAAAAGTGTCACCACATACTGTGCAACAAATGCTTTTTGTTTGTAACTGATTGGTATAACATGTCAAAGGTTGACAAAATAGAGAAATGTGACAGAAAACATGACAAAATACTATTGGCGTCATCAGCTGTACAATCACTACACAAAACACAAGCAGGAAACAAAAGCACGATTAGCAGAAAGCTAATGGAGTGGCAGCACTGAAGTCACACATTTGTTAGCCAATGATGGAGCACACCTGGGGGAGAAGCCAGGACAGCAAAGGTGGATGTGTTTGTGCCACACCGTGTTTGATTTGTTATTTTGGACCGCAAAACAATTTAGAACTTTGGCACCCACACTTTAACCCACAAAATAACACCTGAACTGCCCAAATCAAGTGAATCACAAGCTGGCCAGGAGAGAGGACATGGAGGCTATGGATAAGTCAAACCGATCCTCACATTGGACAGGAATACAAAAAGAACTTACACAGAGTGCCATGGCCGCTGAAACGTTGCTGGTTCGATTCCAGCCAGAGACCTTTGTTGCATGTCATATAATCCCCCAAAATGTTCCTGCAGTAGCCTGTTATTGTACCTCAGGAGCAGTTCTGCATCATTTGGATATCTGAGACTCCAACATGCAAATATAATCACATAATCAGTCAAACAAAAATGTGCCCTCATTAAAATTATATTTCACTCTCTAATAAAATTTCTATTTAACCACCTGCTGGAGGATTTAACTTCAAATTCAAAGGTTGTCCCCAAAGTCAAAGCCATGTCTCTGAGCTGCTGCTGCTCTGTTATCCTGCTGGAACATAATCGTTGTAGTCATGCTGCTTCGGTAGGAAAAATGTCACGTTTTACTATGAAAATCTCCACAGGAGTTAATGGTCAGCAGGCAAAGCGGCCAGTGTGAAAAGGTAAAAATAACTCTTACTGACATCAAATATATTCTAGAGCAGCAAGGACACCAAGATGATATCTGTCTATGTACCAATGTGCGTGATTCAAAAGGCGTACTGAGAGCAGGAAAATAAACTCATGGACGCTGCTTGTCACAGAATAAAGAGCGCAAGCACACCTAAACCTGAAGGTTTCCCATGGAAGCATGCATGCTGGAAATATGGGGAGGTAAAGTTGTACGGAAACCCTCAGCCGGAGCCGCTGTGCAGAGGATGGCAGAGCCATGTAGGCTGTCGATACAATCCGGCCGCGGAGGCTTGATGCGTCTTTGAAGGTGTAAGTTTGAGTGCAGCGGCAGCATGGTCCGGTTGGGCAGTCAGGCACAAAGCTAGCACGAAGCTAGCGTTAGCCTGTGACCGGAATCTGGGTGTCTGGGGAGGGAGAAGCAAAGTGTACCCCAGGAATATCCACGGGACAGTCCACAGCATAACAGCGGTGGGACTCCAGTCGTCCGGTAGGAAGGAGGGGTGGTCTTCATGCGGATGTCTGAGAGGTGCTCCAATCCAGCAGGGTCCGGTGTTATAACAATGACCTCCTCACAAGCACACTCCTCATGAGAAGCAGTGATACATACAACGTCTCTCTGCCTCATCCTGCCTCTGACGTGACACACTGCACGATGCAAAGGTCTTACTTTTAATACTTGCTCACAACATTATGATGAAAACCTTTTCACTTTTATTGACTTGGCATTCTCTGTTTCCCTCCCAGACACGAGGATCTGGGATCTGAAAAGGGCAATGATTGCGACGGGTGTTGAGTTTAAACAGTGTCTCAGGTTGATAGTTACTCCGGTGGAGGTTAACAGTGTGTTTCCATATCATGTCAATGAGCAACACTTCAGTAACGTAAGCACACTGGATCAATGTATATCACATTAATCTGACTGTGGATTAACTGCTGCATATTCAGGACCCTTCAACAGGGAGTAATTTAGCATCTGTTGACCTTGCATTCAGTCTAAGGATTTTTATTTGAGCTTTTACTCCTGTAATAAAAAACCTACTGCTCCCAGCTGCTCAGACATGAATCTTTTGGGCCAACGATCAACATTTTGGAAATTGAAATGGATGTTTTTCCAAACATTTAATCAATTAATGAGAAAAATGATTGTCAAATTAATCGCTTAGATTTAGCCCTTCACTGATGCACATATGACGTTAAAGTAAGATTGTGAGAAGGTGCCCTTTCATCATTAGTACTGAAACTATGTACTATATAATTATGTTATTCACCTGAACTTTAGAACTGAGACCGGGACTTGACTCAGACTAGCATCACAAAATCTTGACTTGAAACTTGACTCCGGTGAGACGTCACTGCCTAAAGAAGTGACTTGACGTGGGACGTCTTAATGCTCCTGTTTCTTGCTCCGTTCGACTTATTTCTAGTGATGTTTTCGTGTTCCCAGATCTCAGCAGCTACTTTGGTGGGAACAATGTTATCAGTGTTACTTGTTATATGCTTGATGTTATAAACAGGAATTATTGGGAGGCTTTAGGTTAAACCATTTATAAAAATTGAGAAACCACTGCTAATACTATTAACAGCTTTGATAGAGAAATCTTTTTACCGGGCAGGATTGAGAGGCTGGGAAGTTTTACAGTTTGACTCTCGTTGTCCTCATGAAGACCAACTTGACTTGGACTTGCCCTAAAGGATTTCAGACTTTACTTGAGGCCTGCACTGACAGACTTGAGAATTTGACTCACCTCAAAACACTTAAAAACAGGTCACAAAAAAAGAAAGAACGTCCTTCAGGCACTCTCAGGCACAGCGAGGAGAAAAAAGTATATAAATGGTCTCTATTTAGACCAGCTGGTTTCAGTGATTTAAACCATTTAACCTTTTTTCATTGTTTTGTGCCTGAGGAGTGTTTTCTTTTTTGTGACCTGGCTCTTTTAGGTTCCCTGGATGTGAAACTGATTCAGCACTTGGACTCGTGGTTAGAGAACAGACTCAAAAACAGCTTTGATATTAGTGTCAGAATTAAAAACTGTGCTCACCCACTGCTTCTGGCAACCCGCCACACAGAGGAACTGGATTTCTGTGCAACTGTTGTTTGTTGAGTAGAATATCACAATCTCAAATTGTTGTTTCTTCATTTATGTTCATGTACAGGAAACAAAAACAATAAAACATGTTAAATAACGAACTTTAGAGGTGTCTGATGGGCGGAGCCAGGCTAGCTGTTTCCCTCTGCCTTCAGTCTTTATGCTAAGCTATGCTAACCATGTCTCGACTCGAGCTTCGTACTTGCAAAAACACGAGTGATGTGCCATCAATCTCTTCTCCTATCAAAACAGAAATCAAACAAGTTGAACTTTCATCTAACTGTTTACACTCATGAAAGGTCCAAGTGCCTCTCTGCTGCCAGCATGCTTATCTGTTGTCGTGCTGTAGTTGTTGTGCTGTTGAGTCACACAATATCCGACTTGTGTGTGAGTTAAGAGAGGGGGAGAGAGAGAGAGAGAGAGGGAGAGAGAGTCTTGGAGCAGACAACGGCCGGCCTTGTTGGGTCGGTCAGTTACAACATGCAGCAAAACTTAGGCTTCATTCATGGGAGGGTGCAAACTGCCTCTTTGGAAGAAATGCTCACTGTATTTCCTTTCAGGCAGTTCAATATATTTTGGTGACCTGCATCCGCTTTTTCCCCCCCCTCTCTCTCTCTTTCTCTCGAAGAACAAACAACCCAATGTTATCGTCAAAAGGTCAAGTGGCAAACTGTTTCCACTTTCTCCCTGCCCAACACAACTGATAAAATACAGAAATGTAAGCTGGAGGTGGTGTAACATTGTTAATGGAGCCATTTTTCTTTTTTACCTCTTCCATGAAAATGAATGAATGCCAGAGTATCTTGAAAACTATTAAAAACTATTAAAAAAGACATTTTAAAGATGCTGGAACCATGACATAAATGTATTCTTTCTAGTCTTGATTTCAAAGATAAAAACATGACCTTTAAAAAGAAAACGTAAAAAATATAATTATTAGAAAACTGTTAATTTGGGCATAATTCAAGAGATTAAGTGTCTGCAGGTTTTTCCAACTAATCACCACTGCAGCTGCTTTCACTGCTGATGAGCTCCCTGATGAGTCCAGCCAGACAACACCAACGCCTGACGTCTTGTCACTCCAAATGTTTCCTGCTCACTCACATGGCTGCTGGGTTCAGTAGTGACACAGACTGGTGGTTCTCTGGATATGAATGTTGTATGTCCACCTTTACTACACTTTACTACACCTTTGCTGCTTAAATCTTTGACTGGTATGTTTTTAGGAGAATATAAACTGTAAATAAAAACATACATTAAAGAGGAACTCCACACTTACGTGTTTTTTGGAGCTGTGAACTAAATGAAACAACGAAACACACCAGCGCTCGTGTTAATATCAACATTTTTTACAGAATGTATAAAAAGCATCGGTTCATAATCATAAGATTTCTTGGATTGAAAAAGGCTCTACTGAACCAATGCTGACACAGAGTCGACCGGTTGGGACCTGTCTACGTCGTGAAATTTATAGAAACTATGTTAACGTCCTTTAATCAGTGTCAGTCTCCGACCGTGTCCCCTGACCCACACACTATGTAGCCAGGAGGCCACGCCTCCTACAGTCTTTACATTTTTGTAGTTTTGTAATACACTTTAAAATATTTTTTAAGCCAAGAGTAGTTCTGCAGTCTTCCTCTCAGGCTGCATGTAGCCCTGAAAACATCCAGCAATAAGATAGGACAGCCTTTATGTTGCCTGAGAGGCTACACCCAGGGCAAAAAACCCTTTCTGAAAGTGAGGAAAACACCAATGTAAAATCAACGTTGTGGTTAAACTCACAACGGATCTCAAGATCCTCAGGATCTCGGATTGTGTGCTGTGATTTTCCCTTTCATGGCACAGTTCACAAATTGAAACTTTTCCCAGGTGAAAATATATCTCACAGAAGTAATCGACTACTTTACTCATTCTTTTAATATTATTCCATTTCACTGATTGGAGCGTG